>JBAKBP010028027.1:0-29222 GCA_037953745.1 Lithodes maja | reverse complement strand
TGACAACCTACCCCGGGCAGTTGCTGCAGCCTTCAGAGACACACCGATACTGTGAACCAATGACACCGGCTTAGCGGGAGTGTTACTAGGGCACTCACGTGAATAATGGCCTAGCTTCTGACATTTGTAACATTTCACATCCCCAATGGGCTTCTTCCCTTGTGCGGGCGAAGAAGGGGCCTGACCTTTAGTAAACGGGAGAGGCTTGTGTTTGTAGGTGTTATTAGGTGCAATGCTTTTAGTGTGGTTATGTGTGTCATAGGATTTGTTATTATCGAAAACTCTGGTGGGTGGGGTATAGCGCCCCTTCTGCCCTGACTCAGCCCTCTGAGCGGCACCGCAACCACGAATCAATGATAATCTGAGGTCTGCCATCTTGGCAGCCTCCTCTACTGTCTTGGGACATTTTTCCTTAATGTTCAGCGTTAGATCGGTTCCAGTACATTTGTAAAACTGTTCCAGATAGAAAAGTTGCTTAATTTCCTCAGCCGACTCTGCGTGCTCGGACCGAAACCAGTTATTACATGCATCTGTTAAGTCCCGTGCGTGCTCCATAAAACTGACGTCGCTCTTCTTATTCACGCCACGGAACTTCAATCTATAAGTTTCGGGTTGCAGTTCATAGGCCCGGAGCACAGCCTCCTTCACCAGTCCATACACGACACT
Source organism: Lithodes maja (assembly GCA_037953745.1). Classification (NCBI taxonomy): domain Eukaryota; kingdom Metazoa; phylum Arthropoda; class Malacostraca; order Decapoda; family Lithodidae; genus Lithodes; species Lithodes maja. The sequence goes on along the minus strand of JBAKBP010028027.1, from coordinate 28,556 downwards.
CTCGTCCAGTGACAGTGCATCGTAGGCTTTTAACCCCTTACCCACTAGACGTGATGAAACTAATGCTGCCCATTTAACCTCCGGCCAGTCATACTCACGACACTTCTTTTCGAAACGAGCAAAAAACTCAGTCACTGCTGTCTCATCAAATGCGGGTACTAACTTAATTAAATGCGAAAGTGAGTCTGTAACCCGGTGCCCACCACCGAGATGACGCCCCGTGGTCTCTACTCTAGACTTCTCGACATCCATTTCAGCCTGGTACCTGGTTGCATCCTGATTGGCTTGGATTCTAGCAACCTCTATGCGTTCTATACTAGCCTGTTGTATCTGAGTCTCCTGCAGCTTAATCCGTTCTATACTAGCCTGTTGTATCTGAGTCTCCTGCAGCTTAATCCGTTCTATACTAGCCTGTTGACTCTCTTGCAACTTAAGCTTAGCTAGTTCTAGCTGAAATAACATCTCAGGAGAACAGGCCTGGGGGGGGAGAGCACAAAATGGGGGATCCACACCGAGACGTGTTTACGGGTAAGCCAGCTTGCCATTGAGAACCCTCCTGCTGCATCGTGCTAAGACTCGCTGGCTGAGGGCCCAGCTCAGGGGTAGAGTGGAATGGAGGCTTGGAGGGAACCCCCCAAGACCCCACTCCACCCACCGCCCCATCGCCATCACCCAACAAACATGCCACCAAATTCTTCTTGGGCCAACTGTCAGGACAGTCCCGCCCCAAAACCGTGGCTAAACAGCGAAGACCGTAACAATCAATAGCCTGCAGGCGCTGTTCGGTCAAAGGTGTCTGCAAAAATGCCCGGGCATCCCTCTCTCCACTTATAACACTCCCCTCCCTAAATATCTGTTGTACTTGCTGGTCACTAGGCTGTACCGTGTTATCCTCCCCCGTAAATGATGAGTCATTAGACATAGTGCTGGTTATACAATTGCTGTTCATAAAAAAAAAAAAGTGCTTATTACTAATTGCAGTCTCGACTCACAAAATGTTAAAGATGCTTGAATGACTCTACTCTAGACACCCCTAACGAAACAATCTGCAAGTCCACCAATACAATAATGACACAATAAAAATTCCTCCAATATGCAAGAAAATTCTAGCCAGCTCTACTAGGTAGCATAGAATAGTTCTCCAAAAAACATGTGATAGGATACTACTGAATCTTGTGCAAGGTCGCCATTTTGTTACGGCTGGATCGGCAATACATATTCGGGATTCTTGATCGTAGGACAGAAATGGCTTATGTGACAACGACACGCTCGATTCCAGTCCCAAATACTATATGCTCCAGACAACAAAAGCACCAACGCCCTACAGAGTTATCGTCTATGGTAACGAGGTACCTTAACTCGGCGAAAGTGTACAACAGGGGTAGGCTATGAGGCTAAACTCCCTCAGACATTTATAGGTTACGTTATTACTAAAGAAATGCAATACTCAAGAAACTACGTTAATATTAAGCCTCTAATAATGTAGAATAGAAGCAGGCTAAAGGTATGACAGTGAAATGCTAAAAGACAAATGTACACGCCTACTTGAAAGCGCGTGCACTAGAATAACTGTCCCCTACTAACATGCACTAGCATGTAGCATACAAGATGTTCATGATCCAGTAGATACCTAATAATACACATGGAAGGAACATAAATAGTAGTCACTTATTATAATAATGAATCTATACTTGGAATAACTAAAAGGGTGCAGGCAACAGTACTGCGCCGGTAGCCTACTACCGCATAGGCTACTTCGCTTCTCTCACTCTGTCTCCCCTCTGAGTCCGTATGTGCCCTACGCAATAGAACTCCGGACACAGCAGCAAAACGACAGTGCAGTTAATTGATACATGAAAGTATTAATAGTGTTGTCTTGTGTGTGAGTAATGTGTATTGTAAAGTGTTACATACATATACTTAAAGAGAGCTGCAATGCATAGTAAAATAAAGATATATCCCACTCATCATCCCCATGTGTTCTAGCTAGCAGGCCAAGTCACAGGAACAACGAGTCCCAGCACCGAAAGCGAGAACCCAGGAAAAGACTGTAGAGAACACAAGGACAGATAAATTACGTTACTCTACTATACCGGCACTACGAGCGAGCTGTAGTCTCTGGTACTACACTCGCTCCTGGCTCGGTATGCAAATCAAGGCTAAGTCCTCGCCCCTCTACAGACAACTCCTGGGCATGGTCGGGCTCTTACACATGGCACCAGTCTAGTCACAAATTGGATGATGAGCGGGGCATATAACTCGTGAACATGTAGAACGTTCACCAACTATCCTCATCAAGAAGATCGCTGTTCACATTAACCCCTTAAATCTAATACATGTAAATATATGCTTGTCCTAAGAGTAATTCGAGAGGTGAGTGCTGAAACTCCTTTAGGACCTCAAGGGAAGGTTATGCATTTAAATAGAGAGAAGAATGAAATGAGAGTAATGTCGTCAGAGAGAAAGAGTGCAACCGTGAGAAGTTGGGAGAGAGGGCAAGGGATGTTAGAATCTCAAAGGTTCTAGGCAACCTGATCATGGAACACACAGCGAGCCTCCAGGCAACGTGCAGCACGACAACATGGGCAGCCCAGGCAGCATAGGCAGGCGGCAATGGACTACCAACCCTGTCGCGCCCAGCTACAAGCGCAAGGCTGCCAACCAGTCCACACGTCTGGCAACCACCCCCCCGGCAGCGCGGCGCGCTGCCACCCTCTCGCTCCGAAGCCCAACTCACTCTCTCTCTCTGAACTCCCATTGTCTTATCCATCAACCTCTCCACCGACACCACATATCAAATGGAAGGTCTCGACATGGCTTAAAACAAAACCCACCACTGGTTAGCACATGACGAGACCTTTGCAGAGATACAAAGAACACAGCTACAAGTTGTCACACTCAACACACACGGCCGCTGACGGCAGCCAGCACGGCACAGTGGTACGGGCGGTACAGTGGAGTACCAAGGAGTACAATCAGGTTGCGTTGCCACGCACTGGGTGCGTCACAGTGGATTAATACAGAAACCAGGCATTTTTTAGCAGAATTTGATATACCAGGATATAGTTTGTTTAAATATGACCGAACAAGTAAGAGGGGTGGCGGTATAGCAGTGTTTGTCAGGAGTACATTAAAAAGCTGTATTAAATCAGGTATTAGACTAAATAACGATAATGAAAGTGTTTGGGTAGAGGTTAACGAAGGTAGTGAGACCATAGTTATTGGAGTTATGTATAGACCGCCAAATATGAGTAGAAATGACGGAACGTCATTATGGGAGGAAATTAAAATGGCATCAAGGTTTAGCAATGTGTGCATTATGGGGGATTTTAATTTTCCGAATATAGATTGGCAGCATCAAATAGGAGACTCTGATTCTGAGGAGTTTATAGAGGTAGTACAAGATAGTTTTTTATTTCAATTCATAGATACGCCGAATAGAGGTAATAATATTCTCGATTTAGTTTTCAGTAACAATGAACATATGGTAAATAATGTAGAGATAGGGGACCACCTAGGAAATAGTGACCACAATTCTGTGTATTTTAATATACAATGGAAAGGTAATACCAGAGAGAATACAACATTAATACCTGACTTTAGAAAAGCCAATTATGGTGGGTTAAGAAGAGCCCTATTAGCGGACCCTATGGTCAAAAAATTAAGTCGATCCAGGTGTCCAAATGAGTGTACCCCTTCTCAGGCACCTGTCATCTTAAGTCAGGAAGAGACGTCAACCTTGGTAGATACATACGATAATTGTATCAAGTCAGTATTCAATGCACAAAATAAATACATCCCCAAAAGAAAATTTAGATCAACACAGAACCAACCCAAATGGATGAATAATAGACTATTAGATCTTCTAGGAAAAAAGAGAGGAATATATAGAAAAACTAGAAAAGGCGAAATTCACCTACTTGCTTACTATCAGAATCTATCAAGACAGGTAAAAAAGGATATTAGGAAAGAAAAAAGAAATTATGAAATTAAGGTTGCCAATGACTCAAAAAATAATCCTAAAGCTTTTTACCAACTATATAAATCCAAGGTTAGAGATGTAATTGGTCCCCTTAAAACTTCGATAGGAGAAATGACAGAAAATGATTTAGAAATGTGCAGTACATTAAATAATCAATTTCTTTCCGTTTTCACTAATGAAAATTTGGCACAGTTTCCAGAAGTCCGTAAGGTATATAGCGATAGTATAGAAAATAGGTTAAGTACGGTTACTATAAGTAGAAATGATGTGCTTAAGGAAATTGACAGACTGAAACCTCATAAATCGCCTGGTCCTGATGAGGTATATGCTAGAGTATTAAAAGAATGTAGGGATGAGTTAAGTAACCCATTAACATTTTTATTTAACAAGTCATTGGAGACAGGTATAGTTCCAGAAGCTTGGAAGCTTGCAAACGTAGTTCCGATCTTCAAAAAAGGTGACAAATCAATAGCATCCAATTACCGTCCCATTAGTCCATAGGAAAGCTACTAGAGTCAATTATTGCTAGTAAAATTAGAAACCACTTAGATACATTTAATTTAATAAATTCTTCTCAGCATGGATTCACTCAGGGACGTTCTTGCCATACTAGTTTGCTTAGTTTTTTCTCAGAGATATATGAAGCAGTAGATAATGACAAGTCATAATTATGATATAATATATTTAGATTTCAGTAAAGCTTTCGACAGAGTCCCCCATGAGAGATTGATGAGAAAGGTTGAGGCGCATGGAATAGGTGGGGCGTTGTTGGGATGGATTAGGTCATGGCTAATTGGTAGGAAGCAGAGAGTCAGCATAAATGGTACGAAGTCAGAATGGGGAGCAGTCAAAAGTAGTGTCCCCCAGGGATCTGTATTAGGTCCTCTGTTGTTTGTTATATACATAAATGACCTTGATTTAGGTATAACTAGTAGGATAAGTAAATTTGCAGACGATACCAAAATGGGGAGAACAATTGATTCAGATAGAGATATAGAGTGCCTCCAAAGGGATCTAGATACCTTACACGAATGGTCAGTAAATTGGCAGATGAAGTTTAACATTGACAAATGCAAGGTATTAAAGATAGGGAAGATGCATACAAATGTTAAATATAAACTAGCTAATCTGGAATTAGAAAACTCGAATTGTGAGAAAGATCTAGGTGTGTTTGTTAGCAATGATTTGAAGCCTAGACAACAGTGTATAAGCGTTCGAAACAAGGCAAACAGGATTCTCGGGTTCATCTCAAGGAGTGTGAGTAACAGAACTGCTGATGTTATCTTAAAACTTTACTTGTCATTAGTGAGACCCCATATGGATTATGCTGTTCAATGTTGGTGTCCTTATTACAGAATGGACATAGATTCATTGGAGAGAGTACAACGTAGAATGACAAAAATGATTCATAATATTAGAAATCTTCCGTATAAAGAAAGGTTGAAGAAATTAGGCTTACATTCGTTAGAGAGACGCAGAGTTAGAGGGGATATGATAGAGGTGTTCAAGTGGGTTAGTGGGATTAACAAAGGGGACATGACAAATGTACTAAAGCTCAGTGATAGCGAAAGAACTCGTACCAATGGTTTCAAATTAGATAAATTTCGTTTCAGAAAAGATATAGGCAAATATTGGTTTGGTAACAGAGTTGTACATGGGTGGAATGGACTACCAAGTGCTATAGTGGGATTAAAAACGATAGGGAGCTTTAAGATAAAATTGGATAAGCATATGGACGAGAAGGGTTGGGTGTGAAGGGGGATCAGCAGGGTTGGGCCAATCAGCGCTCTGCAGACCCCCGTAATCCTGCGTTAATCTCTAACCGTTTTGGTAAGATGATCCTCAGGGTATTAGAGTGTTGAGCCTATAATTGGGCTTTGTAATTGGGGTTGTGTGGGACAGGGATCTGCCTTGCTTAGGCCAATCGGCTTTCTGCAGACTCCCATTTTCTTATGTTCTTATGTTCTTAACTCCCATTCATTATCGCTCATCAGAAGTGTGTCATCCGCAAACACCAGTATAGGCAGCTTCCACTCATTTCCCTCCCTTTTCAGTGATACACCAACATCCACTGCTCTTCCTAGTATTTCTTTCATAACTCCATCCATATATACAGTAAACAACCACGGGGACATCACACACCCCTGTTTCAACCCAATACTCAGGTAAAAAAAAATTGCTCTGCTCATTCTTCACACGTACTGCCGCCTTTGCACCCTCATACATGCTCTTCACTGCTTTCAGCAACTTGCCATCTACTCCGTATATTCTAAGTACTTTCCACATGCCTTCTCTATCCACTCTGTCATAGGCCTTCTCCAAGTCCATAAAGGCAACATAAATGTTTTGTTGCTTCTCCAGATATTTCTCCACGACACAATTCAGGGTAAAAATCTGATCTACACATCCTCTTGCGCGCCAATGGGGGTATGGTGTATACTACAGGGGCTTAGCACTTTACAAATTAATTTATCTGCCTGTATTTATATATTTTTTAGTTTCCTCACTAGACCTCCATCCAGCTTACAAAAAAATACACCCCAGACCCTCCTTCAAGATAAATGTTTACATTTTTTTTATAGAAAAATTTCCCGGCCATAGGCCGGTTCCTGTTAAAATACAGGCTCGCTATCGCTCGCCAGGAAAAAATCGCCCCATAAATGACACAAAAAATCTAAATATTGACAAACTAATGAGCCGAACGACATAAAATCTGAAAACTAATGGCGCTAAACATGAGGGAGAAGGGGAGCCATGGAAAACAAAATATGATTGAATAGGCGTGTTGACAGATGTGGATATAGTAGCACTAGCCTACAGTGTTTGAGTCATGTGGTAAATGGGTTAAAATGAGGTACAGGTCTGCCTCGATTTACGATTGTCTTAGATTCCTGAAAACCCAATCTTAAGGGGACAGTGGCTGTTTATTTGGTCTATTAATTAATTTATTCATATATTTTTTTAGTTTCCTCCCTAGCCCTCCATCAAACTTAGAAAAACGCACCCTAGACCCCCCTTCAAGATAGATATGTACATTTTTCGGTAGAAAAATACGTAATCGTGGTGAAGGGGTTAAGGGGACGTTATATTGTTTATTTGTCTGTTTATTATTATTAGTACATATATTTATTTTGTTTGCTCCCTAGACCTCTATAAAGCTTTAAACAAAATATCGTACCCCAAGACCATTTTTGAGATAAATGTGTACATTTTTCGTTAGAAAATATCTCTACCGAAGGGTCCTCCTAAATTACAGTCTTGCTATCGCTCGCCAGGAAAAAATTGACACCTAGATAGGGCGAAATGTCTTCAAATCGCCAAACTAATGGGGTGAAAAGCCTTAAAATCTCATAACTAACTGTGCTAAACATGAAGGAGAAGGGGTCAAGAAAAATAACAAATAGAGTGTACAGTACTTCCCCTTAACTCAGGAAAGGCGCTGACACTCTTAAGAGGTTTTACACAGAGTGAAGGCGCCTGAACTCTTAAGAGGTTAGTCATAAATAATGCCTTTCAAAACACCCACTGGCACTCAAAACAAAGCAATATGTGATTAAGTGAGATAATTCCCCTCCATACTTCCTATCACTCCTCCACATTGCGCCAATGAGATTGTTATCTAAGCTTGAGACGATAGGATGTGTCAGGGGGAGTTTGCTGAAATGGATGGAGAGCTATTTAACAGATAGGGATATGAGGACCAACATTAGAGGAACTTACTCATCGTGGCGGAAAGTTGAGAGTGGTGTGCCGCAGGGATCTGTGATGGCACGTCTCATGTTCCTTATGTACGTGAATGACCTGCCGATAGGCATAAACTCCTACATGTCAATGTTTGCAGATGATGATGATGATGATGCAGTTTTTACCACCATACACTCCCTGCTGAATAGCAAGGCTAGGGTGGGTGCCCTGATGAATCAGGGACTTAGTAAATAGTTGCCACAGATTGCTAGACCGCACCGTTCACCAACAGCACTGATGTCTGCCAATAACTCACTGGCTGGCCCGAGGCTCGAACCGTCAACCTCACGGTTAGCAGGCGAACGCTCTACCAATCGAGCTACGGCCTGTGTCGTAAAAATTATGAGACAAATAACAAATAAAAGTAGTTGTAAGGAGCTGCAAGGGGATTTAGATAAAATATACGAATGGAGCACCAAATGGAAAATTAAATTTAATATAAGTAAATGTCATGTGTTAAATATTCTTCTTATCTTCATAACCGAAAAATATGTGTAATGGTAGATGGCCTTTATTCTCAATTTCACTCAATAAATGCTAGTGTTCCCCAGGGATCAGTTTTGGCCCCAACTCTGTTCCTCATTCATATCAATGATCTCATATCTACCACTCATAATCCAATACATTCCTACGCAGATGACTCAACACTCCACAGTTCCTTCACATTTTCCAATTCTTTCACCCAACCCGATCTTATAAATTCAAAAATAAACACTGCAATTTCTCTGAACCAGGACCTTTCTAGAATTAATGAATGGGGACAAAAGAATCTAATTTCCTTTAATACACAGAAAACCAAGTACATTCAATTTTCTAACCGACAGAATCTCACTGATGATGATGTAAATATTCCCACTTCCCCTAGTATTGACATTCTCGGTGTAACATTAACTACTAACTTGAGCTGGACACCTTATGTTAGAAGCATTGCTAAGAATGCCTCTAAAAAATGGGACTCCTGTACAGAGTTCGAGAATTCTTCACTGACGAGCAGTTGGCCGTAATATATAAAAGTCATGTGCGTTCTCAGATGGATTACTGTTCACCTCTGTGGAGTGGAAGTGGAGTGGTTGCATTGAGGCAGTTGGACAAAATTAAAAATAAAGCTATTAGATTAATCAATAACCCTGCAATCACACAGGACCTTCCTACATTATCCATACGAAGAAACGTTGCATCCCTTGCATTATTCTACAAATATTTTCACAGCAATTGTTCCGAGGAACTTGCTTCAATTGTGCCGCCTCTCCACATCTTTCCTCGTAGAACTAGGGCAGCTGAGAGCGCCCATGAATTTACACTTTCTCCTCCACAATGCAGAACTGCTGCTTATCAAAATTCATTTATCCCTAGAACTACTACTCTTTGGAATTCACTTCCCTCAGTTGCTTTCCACAAACTTACAATCTACAAAAGTTTAAATCCAGTTGTTACAAACATTTTATGAATGGAGGATGCCTTTAGGCACATGGACCTTTTTGTTTTATCTGTGTTTTTCCTTCCTCCGTTCATTGTCTCTTAAAAAAAAAATAAAACAAAAATATATGGGAAGAAGTGTGAATAGACCAAATTGGGAGTACAGGATGGGAGATAATATAATTAGCAAGGCCGAAAAAGAAAAGGATTTAGGGTTTATTATACAAGATAACTTGTCGCCAGAGAAACATATTAACAAGCTCTTTAGCGGGAATGTATGCAATGGCCGGGAATATGAAAGTTGCTCTGAACTACTTGGATGAGAACATGTTAGCGAAGATTATAAAAAGTATGATTAGACCAAGATTGAAGTATGCAGCAGTGGTGTGGTCCCCGCATCTTAAGAAGCATATTCACAAGTTAGAAGGAATCCATAGAGCAGTTACTAGATTGGTTCCAAGTCTCAGAGAACTGCCATATGAAGGGAGGCTAGACAAATTAAATCTACCGAGTCTAAAAGAGAGGGGAGACATGATAATGAAGTACAAATGCACCCGAGGGCTGGAGAGGCTGGATAGGGAGGATATAATAATTATGGATACAGGAATAACTAGAGGCCACAGCTACAAAGTAAAAAGACCTACCTGCAAGAACGATATCAGGAAGTTTAGCTTCCCCTATAGATGTATTGACAAATGGAATAGGCTGGAGGAGGAGGTGGTAGGGGCAAGGAACATCCATATTTTCAAGAAAAAATTGGATGAAAGTAGACTGAGAGATGGGACAACACGAGCTTAGCTCAACTACAATTAGGTAAATACCATAGCTTCGCCGTTTAAAGGTTAAGGCACAAAACACGTAGGATGCCATATGGAGTCAGCCGGGTTGTTAGAGTAAAGACTTGAGTGATCATTATGAAGTATGGTTTCAGTCTCATGTCCAGGCAACCCTGATAAAGGATGCCTCACTTGGTAATGTTTTTTTTTTAAATTGAAAGCAGATTGTAGAACCTGATTCCACCGCATTCTTTCGAAGTCTACCTCTCTCTGCAACTCCCTCCAGGTCCTATCCAGAGTAATGTTTGGCATCCTCTACCTTACCTTAGCTGTTTATGTCTGTATCTTTTCCTGGACTACTTTTCCTTCTTGGTGCTGTTGAGATTGCCCGATTAGGTGGCACTGCAAGGGGGGCTGCGGACGGTGGGGGCATTGGCCCGGGGGGGGGGGCAAGCCTGTGGGCTGATGATCCTCTCCCCTGCTGCCCTCTCAGAGACAGATCTAATCTCACCCTGACTCTTTTGGGGGCCCAAGCATCTGGCGCGGCTTCGGTCAACCGGACTCGGGACTGCTCAGCCAGACAGTCTGGGGAACTACAACAACAACTCCCTCTACATTCAGAATTGCAACTCTTCATCCAAATTTTGATATTTAATCTATCCTCCCAATATACCTAAACCAACCAAGCTTGCTCGTATGCATCTTCGTAACTCCAAATAGTTACCGTAGCTTATCTTTCAGATTAATCCACATATTTATCTCACCATTCTAATTTAATTACATTCTATTATTTTAATCTACTGTAGATCTTACATTATAAGTGGACCTCATTGCACTTCTGATACATTAACGCAATGACTGCGGCAATTGTCATATGACAATTGCTTGTTTACCACTGTACCATACGGGAGTTTTGAACTAAAAGTGACCATCATTCCCTGCACATTTTCATGTATAAACAAGAGCTAGAACGTATTTCAATTATATATTCCTGAAAGTAGAGGAATAGACCTTTCCAATCACACCTGAATCATGTCTGTACAACCACTGGTTGCCTTGCAACGATATTGCACAGGTGAGGCTAAATCAGTCAAAATTAGAGGTTTTGAGCGGTTTTCGCTATCCCCAAGTCTGTAAGGGAGCTGGAGATGTCTCCACTGATACTAGTGTTTGACTAGACACGGCTGACGATGGATGGGACGGACCCATGCTGCTTGGACTCGCATGCCTGCCTTCCAGGCCTTGTACTGTCGATCTATTGCCTGACGCCGTGATCCCCGAAGGGGTGGCCACGAACGAACCGCCCCATGCACCTCTGTCCCCAGCCAGTCGACGCCCCTCCCCCCAACCAGCACTGCCTTCGTTCATATGCTTCCTCACTCCATCCTTCCACCTCTCTTTCGGTCTACCTCTCCCTCTCTGTCCCTCCACCTCACTCTCGTACACCCTCTTAGTCATTCTCTCTCTTTCCATACGTTCCATATGGCCGAACCATCTCAAGTTATTCCTTTTCACACTTTCCAGCACATCTACCTCCACACCACACCCCCTTCTTACTTCCTCATTAGTCTGTCTATCCCTCCATGTAACTCCGCACGCACTTCTTACGTAATTCATTTCCACTGCTCTCACTCTTGGTCTGAGTCTCTCAACCAACGTCCATGCTTCGCTTCCGTAAGTCAGTGTCGGGATTACCACACTGTCATGCAAGGACTTCTTCACTTCCATACTGACCACCCTATTTCTTGTTACTGCTTTCAGCGTTCCTACAACCCTCTTCCCCTGTTGTACCCTCTCCCGCACTTCTTTACCCATAGTCCCATCTTTACTCAACACACTGCCCAGATACTTAAAAGAGTTGACGATCTCCATAGCCTGACCGTTCAGCTTCACCTCACACTCTGTGACTTCACCCCTTTCGAAGAACATAACCTTGCTCTTCCCCGCATATATCTTCAAATTCCGTTTTTCGCACACTGTTCCAAACTCAATTACCAGACCCTGCAACTCCCATTCATTATCACTCATCAGAACTGTATCATCCGCAAACAGCAGTATAGGTAGCTTCCACTCAATTCCCTCCCTTTTCAGCGATACACCAACATCCACTGCTCTTGATAGTATTTCTTTCATGACTCCATCCATATATACAGTAAACAACCACAGGGACATCACACACCCCTGTTTCAAACCAACATTCAGGTCAAAGAACTCGCTCTGCTCACTCTCCACACGTACTGCCGCCTTTGCACCCTCATACATGCTCTTCACTAATTTCAGCAACTTGCCATCTACTCCGTATATTCTAAGTACTTTCCACAAACCTTCTCTATCCACTCTGTCATAGGCCTTCTCCAAGTCCATAAAGGCAACATACACCTTTTGTTTCTTCTCCAGATATTTCTCCACAACACAATTCAGGGTAAAAATCTGATCTACACATCCTCTTCCCTTCCTAACACCTCCCTGCTCGTCGCCTATCCATTTCTCCGTTCTCACTCTCACTCTCTCAATCACTACCCTACTGTATACCTTCCCTACTATGCTTAGAAGACATATTCCTCGGTGGTTACCACACACTCCTCTTTCCCCTTTGCCCTTATATAGGGGGACTATTATGCCAGTCTTCCAGTCATCGGGTGCACTCCCCTTCTCCCATGCTAGTTTGCACATTTTCCATACCCATTCGATCACTATCTCACCACCATACCTCAACATTTCCCCCCACACTCCATCTGTTCCTGGTACTTTCCCCAACTTCACTCTTTTCATGGCTTCCCACACTTCTGACCTCCTGATCCCCACCTCCTTCTCCACTACTTCTCTTCTTCTCCCTCCCATACCATATCCAGCTATGTTTGCTGGCTCTTCATTCCTTACATTTAGCAACTCATTGAAGTACTCCCTCCATCTTTCGACTCTCTCTTGCTTCTCGGCTAGCATTCTCCCATTCTTATCTTTCACACCCTTACTGTTTCCCTTGCTACCTTCCCTAACTTTCTTGACTTCTTTCCAAAACAGTTTCTTACTCTCCCTCCATTTTACACTCAGATTCCTTCCAAATTCCTCATCTACTCTTCTCTTACTTTCCTTCACTACTCTCTTCACCAACCTCTTACTCTCCACGTACCTCGCTCGTTTCTGTCTCTCGAAACTTTCATTCCTTGTACTGTACTACGCATATTTTCGGCGATGTCATATGACAATTGTATAGTTGATACTAATAATAAAATCTGACAAGAAATCATAATTATTGTTGTTGTCGTTCCCTAGGCTGCCTGGCCGAACAGCCCCGAGTCCCTAAGGAAGGCCATGGCCGCGATCGGGCTTTCCCACAGGGCTCTCAAGGAGTGTAGATTATGTTGTTGGCGTAAGTGATTATGTGGAATACAGTCTTCTATGATGTGTTTAATGGTATGGGGTGCTGTGTTACATCCTGGGCAGGTGTCGTCGACAGAGCCATCCAGTCTCTTCTGATAGCTCAGAAGAACTGGATGGTGCCCACATCTCAACCTGGTCAGGTGAACTCTATCCTCGCGAGAAAAGGAGGATTCGGAGGGATGTGCCTGCAGCTGCGTGTTGTCGTTGAGTGATTGGATGGAACGGCGAGAGGTTTGAGTATGGATGTGCTTCTGGAAGCTGGTTAAGGATGGGCAGGAAGGGAGAGATGACAGTATTTGTGTGTGATATCGTGTGCTGGGTGTTGTTTTTATATTCCTTGGTGTCTGTGGGTGTGTTGCCATGTAGTATAGTGGATGGTGTTGGTTTGTGGAGGCTGCAGCCAGGAATTGAGTGCCTCTCATGTCTAGGTGGTCTTTGACTTTAATGACTTTGGTTTCTTGATGTAGGTGATCTGTAGGTGTAGTAGCTGTGCAGCCTTTGATGATTTTTAGGGCTTTGTTTTGAATGGTCTGCAAGGTCTTGTGATGTGCTTCAGCTAGGTTAGAAGCCCAGGCAGGGCTTGCATATTCCAACACTGATCTTATGTATTGTTTGTATAATTATACAGTATACTGTATGTAGTTTCTTTGTTGTGTCAACATTTTGTGTGGGCAAGTGTTATATGTGCGATTAGATTGCCTGGGATTAGATTAACTTGCTCAAATAGTGATGTACACCCTATGTGGTTAACCCCTTCTGTACCGACGACGTCTTTTGTATTTTATTCTAGCTATATTAGTGGATTTTTTTGCAGTTTAAGAAGGATCTGTGGTAGTAAAAATGATTAAGCGAGATAGTTCGAAGTCTTTTAAATGCTGGAGGCCCTTTGGTACCTTAATAAAAGCATCTAATAGTAGCCAGAGTAAAGCTAAAAGTATGTCGCGGTACAGAAGGGGTTGCCGTTGTTGATGATGCTTTTATTTTATACTAGCCCACTGGGCCTAGGCCCTCTCAAGGCTAGTGTTGGAGGAGGTGGTACAGAGTTTTAAGTCACGTATATGTCAGTAGTTATATGTCATTGTATAAATTTATAGCTCTCAGAACGTGACGAATAGGGGTGAAATTGAAAGAGTCTGAGTCAGAGAGGATGTCATGTAATGAGGTGTTCAGCAAGAATCGCCGTCTTTCAGATGCATAGACGGGACAAATACAAAGAAAGTGAAAAACAGTCAATGATGTATGGCAATGTTGGCATTCAGGTGGTTGACCACGAGGGGTGGACATCAGGTAACCATGTGTGAGGCGTGTGTGGCCTAAACGTAATCTAGTTAATAGGGTTTGGTCTGCGCGTGAACCATTAATTCTCCCTACCAACAATTCCTTTGAGACCTCTGGTGGACGCTTCTGAACTAGCGCCAGACCTACGACTGTAGACATCACTAGACCCAACACCTAGGATATGCACAGTTTATCTCAATTGTTGTGTGATTCTACACATATTTATTATACAATATACGACTACACTAAGTGCTTATAATTTATAGTATAGTAATAAAGGTAAAGTCCATATGCAGCTGATAATGACTACAAACATAATTATAAGCTGATTAATTATCATAACAAAATTGACGGGAAAATACCTGCTGACTTTGTATTGTAAATATATGTTATTTATGAATATGGGTGATTTAAAAATATATAAAACAAAAGTATGCATAGACTAAAGTATGTGTCAGTTACAGAATTTTCGACTAACTGCATATATTATAGGATTGTTGAAGGAGAGCGAGGGTGGATAGCTCCACGATGTCGCCCATTTCCCACAATGCACCGCGGTAAATCTTGCGTTCAGCGCCTCTATCGGCCACTGTAGGCATTTATTGGTAGGGAGAATTGAAGAGGGCCACAAGTGTATGTCATCCTTAACCCGTTGAGCCCCGGCTAGTTATAATATTTTGTTCACCCCAGTCCCAAGCCATTTTCACTTTGTTTGCTAAAATGGAAGACAAGGATGAGAAATAAAAAAAAAACAAAAAAAAAAATCACCTCGGACATTTTGTTTGGGGGGGGGGGGGGGGGGGGAGCCTCAAACAAAAATTGTTGAGCCAAAATGGAAGAGAATGGTGAGAAATGAAAAAAAAAAAAAAAATCATTTCGGTCATTTGGGGGGCAGGAGGGGGGGGGTCGAAAGTTCGTCTCCCCCGCATGACCACCCGCCCGGGAGCACTAGGGTAAAAACTGAGTATGGCATTGTACGGCATACATCCTAAGGAGTGTTTCACATAAATCTCAAGCCTCTAGCTCCCATACGACCGGAGTAATGAAGGTTCAAAGTGGCGGTGAACTAAGGGTGTAAAGTATCCCCACTAAGCCCACCACCACCAGCCGCGCGGCTGTCTCGGCCCGCTCACACCTACCGGCCCGGCTCCCACACACACTACGGTACCTCCCCCTCCTATTCTCCCGCCATTTCCTACCTTACGAGTCACGTAAGTGTTTTTTATATGTCGGACGCACGTGATGCGTCACTGGGAGTTGGTGATCAAACACTGCCGACGCATCACGTGCGACGCTGGGTCTCACTGGGTTAATGGAGCGAAGGCGGCCAGTAAATGGTTGCGCTCTCCACTCAACTCGCCAAGCGTCATACACATAGCGACGGAGGACAGGGAGCATATCCTCCGAACGCAGCAAAGTAGCAGAGGGTGTACCATGACACGCTTGCTTAGCGAGTAAGTCTGCACGCTCATTCCCGGGAATTCCTACATGCGCGGGTACAGAAGGGGTTAATTGTGTTTATTTTACTAAGCGTTAATTCCACATAGCAATTTTTATGAGTTCTTTTGCGTTTATCTTGTGTCGTCCCTGTTTTGGTTTGTTTGTTTTGCATGTTTTACATTATAACTCCTAGGATTTTGTGCGTGTTAGGGGGGCGTTATTGTATTCGGCTGTCCAGCTTGTGAGGAGGGTTGCAGTGGATTTGGCTGGGGCTAATTTGAGTTGGTTTGTAGTGCACCAGTCATGTAGTGTGTTGAGATAGGGTTGAAGGAGGTGTCTTGCTCTGTCTGAGTCTTGGTGTGTATATGTGAGTGTTATGTCATCTGCGTAAGAAGCTATATTTATTTGGAGTGCGTTGGGTGTGGGTATACCATGCATGTATAGATTGAAGAGTGCAGGCGATAAGACGGTGTTACGTCCTGGGATATATAAACACTGGGCTCTTTCTATTGGACTAGGTATGCGGCAACAAGCAACAACGGAAAAACGCTAGATCCAACCCTTATCTATAAACCCAGGCAACAAACCACCCTGAACCGTCAAGAGTCCTGCCTGGACAACAAGGTATCCTATGACTCGGTTACAGGGTGCACGCACTATAGACTGCTGATAGTCAAGCAGGCTATATAAAAGATCACACAATTAAGTTGACTTAAAGCGTCAAGGAAAAGATAGATAACGGAATTAAATTGCAGAAACAATTTAATAACAAACTAGAAGAAAGTACATTTAACGTTACATTAATTAATACAACTAATCACCCCTGCGTGAAAGAAGGTGAAAGCAAACAGTCCTCAAAACATCGTACCAGTAGACAAGATGCGGGGTTCTAAACTGCATGCGGCTACTGTAGGATCTGATGCTTAGCAAAGAAATACGTTACGGATTTAGAGAACTCTCAACTCATAAGCAGGAATAAATACTAGTGATAGGACCTGCAGTGTATAATGGCATAGGTATAATTAAATAAAGGCAGCAACTCGCAACATAACCACATACAGGTGTGCTTCTCACTCTTAGTCAGGCAAGCCTGCTCGGACAGAGTCTCTAAGCCACACCCTGACTCACAATGCTCACAAAAACGGTAAACTGTGGCACAATAACAAGCATACAGAAATAATAAACCCCTAGCTGTTAATCTGCCAGGCGGCAGAGATCTAGCCGGAAGGATATAGGCTTCAGATACCCGGGCTGAGCCACCTGCTCTAGCCTAGGGACGTTCCCAGGTCTGTGCGCCAAATTACTCTAATTGAAAGGGTGCTCTCTTGAGAGACTCAGATCCCAAGTATCTGACTCTCTCCTGGCGACCCTAAAACAAAAGCAAGACGTGCTAGCGCAGTGCTGAGTGGACTAGGCAAGGGCCCTCACACAACACAACACTAGACACACAGGGACACAGACAAGAAAGTGCCCCCAGACTCCCACGGGTATCCTAGTAAAGTCGTGCGGGTCCACAGGACTCGCACCAGCAGACTTTACTTGAAGGATCGCAAAAAGCCCCCCTCCGGTCTAGCCCCTGCTAACCTGACACAAGAACACACTAGCAAGCATGAAACCACCAAATATGAGACAACAAAAAAGCTTCCTAGGTCTCATTAACAATTACATCTCTGCATAAGGCCCAAAATCCTATCTAATTATCTGAGAGCTCGTCGTTAATACAATAATAGATATAAGGTCTATCAAGGGGATGGGATAATTAAATAGATTGGTGAAGTAGTGGAAGGAAGGTATACAAAGTAAGAGAGAAAGTTTCTAAGTGGGGTTGAGAGGGATAGATATCAAGGGGGTCCGAAGGGTACGACAGTGAGGTGAGCTCTGAGTCTTGAATCTGTCTGGACCCCACCCTAGGCATGCAGAATACATCCCAGGCGTGGCAACACTCAACACAGTTGCCGGGTCTAAATCATCTACCCCGTGCGTGAGTCGAAACTAAGCCTAACGTTGCGAACAAATGCATGTGGCATATCAGGCTCGTCCCAAGCTAGACTCTCCGCGCGAAGCAACGTCCCCCAGCCGGTCTCTCTCTCCCACTCGTCTCCTCCCACTCTCACTAAACTTACATCTTATATATTATAATGAAACAATCAACTATCGAGAATAAAATATACTAAGATGCATTGGTTAAGAATAAGGGCAGCTACAAGCTGTGAAACAACATAAGAATATCCCAGACATTAGTTATGTTGTCGTAGGATATATACTAAGGAAAAGCCTGCCGGCCGGCTGCTGCCAGCCGGTTTCTAAACGGCTGGGCAGCTGACGCGCGCGCATGCCCGCACGTGGCTACTATGCAGAAGCGTCACACCTCCCCCAAGATATAAGACCCTTGACTAAGTTCTTCATATCTAACAGAAAGCTTCTCATAGTACCACACACTGTTGCGACACAAGGCACTATATATAAAAAAAATAAAGACTGTTGCGCTCCACCGAGCAAGTTCAACAAACTTAGCGACAATAAGCGAAAACATTCAACTTAGATACTGCTACAACATCTTATACAAAATTCTACACGTTATAAAAAATACAGAGTTTTTATAAGGTTTTTGCTTTTTTAATTTTTTTTTTCCGGCTGAACTACATTGACAGCCTATTTTCCTCCACACTCAACCCTCAATCCTGTGGCAGTCTAACCAACATCATCCACTCTTGATAGACAATCCGCTATCACGTTATCAGAACCGGCAATATGGCGTATGTCCAGATTATACTCCTGAAGCACGAGTGACCACCTGGTCAGCCTCATATTCCGGTTATGAAACTGATTCAAGAATTTCAGAGGGTGATGATCGGTATAAACCACTACGACTGGTCCGAAAGCAGGAACATATACATCGAAGTGCCTGAGCGCCAGCACTATCGCCAGGAGTTCTTTTTCAATTACAGAGTAATTCCTTTGTGCACTATTGAATTTTTTACTGTAAAAACTCACTGGATGTTCGATACCTTCATCATCTGTCTGTAACAAGACAGCCCCAGCCCCTACGCCACTGGCATCAGTCGCCAGCTGAAAAGGTCTGCTGAAGTCCGGAGCCCTGAGTATGGGGTGGGTACATAACAGGTGTTTCACCAAGGAAAACGCCTCTGCACACTCAGGAGACCACCGGAACTTCTTGTCCTTAGATAATAAGTCAGTTAAAGGTGCAAGTACAGTCGAATAGCCTTTGATGAAGCGACGATAATAGCCTATCATACCTAGAAACCGCATGATTTGTTTCTTAGTCGTAGGCTGGGGAAACTGATCGATGGCTTTGATCTTTGTCTGTGGAGGGCACACCTGACCCATCCCCACCTCGAACCCCAGGTACAAAACTGTGGCTTTGACAAAATCGCACTTACCCAGGTTTACCACCAAACCTGCTTCATTCAGTTTATTAAAAAGCTGTCCGATGTGAGCACAGTGACTGTTAAAATCATCGTCGTATATTATGACATCATCTAGGTACACCGTACAGTTGGGAATGTCGGCTACAATGTCGTTCATTAATTTCTGAAACGTTGCAGGGGCATTTTTCAGCCCGTATGGCATAACATGGCAACGATATGTGGCACCGTCCACCACAAACCAACACACCTCTCGTGCTCGCTCAGACAAGGGCACTTCCCAATAACCCTTAACAAGGTCTATCTTAGTGAGGAACTTGGCTTTTCCTATCTTATCCACACTGTCATCCACGCGAGGGAGAGGGTAGGCATTTGTGGGGGTTAAACCATTCAACCTGCGGAAATCTATACAAAACCGCACCTTGCCATCGGGTTTGGGCTGCAGTGTGACTGGGGAAGTCCACCTTACTGCACCCTCAGAAATCAGCCCACGTTTCAGCATATAATCCAGCTCTTCCTTAAGTGCTGGTAATTTAATAGGGGAAACACGGTATGGCACTGATTTAAAGGGCGGGTGGTCCCGAACATAGACATCGTGCACCGCTTGAGTAGTGAGGCCAGGATGCTCCGCGAAAACAGCTGGGTTTGAATCAAACAAGTGCTGCACAGCTACAAGCTGTTGTTCAGGCAGGTGCAATATCAACTCGTGAGCCACTTGTCTAGAATTCCCCGCCCACTGATCCGCGGAAACATGACAATCCCAATTATCCTCCCCCGCAGCTTGACTGTCCCTTCCTCCTTCTCCACCATGATCACTGCAGATCAACACCGGGACAGTGAGAGGCTCGGAGGGGCGCCTCACATACTCTTTCATCAGATTTACATGGCAAAGTTGGTTCTTTTTCCTACGATCAGGAGTAGCTACTAAATAGTCGAGATCAGAAACCTTCCTTACAACCCGATACGGACCAGAATACTTGGCAGACAAGGGGTGTCCCACCAGATGCAGTAGTATCAGTACCTCCTGATCTACTTCAAACTCCCTCAGCTTCACCTTCTGGTCGTATCTGTCCTTCATCTGAGCTTGTGAACTCTTAAGGTTCCGACCTGCTACCTCCAAGCTCTTTAGCATTCTCTCACGGCTTTCAACTACATACTTTAGAAGCGAGCATGGCTTTGTGACTCCCTCCCAGATCTCCTTGACTATGTGGAGGGGCCCCCTGACCCTGTGTCCCAAAACCAACTCGTTCGGGCTAAATCCCAAGCTCTCCCCAGGTACTTCTCTCGCAGCAAATAAAACGTATGGGAGACCTAGATCCCAGTCCTTCCCATTTTCCATGCAATAACACCGCAACATACTCTTGAGAGTCGAGTGCCACCTTTCCAAAACTCCCTGACTCTTGGGATGGTAGGCAGATGACACCACAGACACTATCCCATGTTGCTGCATGGTCTGCTTAAACAGAGCAGAAGTAAAATTGGATCCCTGATCAGACTGGATCTCCTGAGGGTAGCCATAACGAGAGAAATAGACAAGTAGGTTTTTGACAACAGTCTTAGCCATCCCGTTGCGCATGGGGTAAGCATCTGGATACCGTGTTGCTACATCCATTACAGTTAGTAAAAATGTATTGCCGGCACTAGTGGGGGGCAATGGGCCAACCATATCGATAACTACTTTGCTGAAGGGCGGCCCAATGACAGGGATGGGTTGTAACGGGGTTCTCGGGATGACCTGATTGGGTTTCCCAACAACTTGACAAGTGTGACACTGTGACACCCATGACACGACACTCGCCTTTAACCCAGGCCACCAGCAAAGCTTGCTCAGAGCTGCCTCCATCTTACGTGCCCCCAGGTGCCCTGCCAAAGGCACATCATGAGCTAATCTCAATAAGCTCTCACGGCACACCCTCGGTATTACTAACTGGTCCACTAATCCTGACCCGCCATCCCACTTTTTCTTGGGATCCTGATGTCTCCGATACAAGATCCCCTCGGACAAGAAAAAATCACCAGGCTGCGCATCCCCATCGCTCTCCAGTTCGATAGCACCATTACCACACGCCCTGACTTCAGGATCTTCCAGCTGCAAGTAACATAATCAGCAGGTGCGAGATTATCCAAGTTCATCTTAAATAATTTATTTCCATCTCCAATGTCCCGCTGAGCCATCCTTTCCTCACGCTGCGCATAACGATGCTGTCGCAGAGTCTCTTCCTGCCCTGCACCTGCACTAGCGGTGACAGGCCCCGGGGCCTCTCCAGACTCTAACATAGGTGCCAATAATGAGTCACCAAGAAACACTGCCGGCTCAAAACTCTCCAATTGACCAACACTTCCCGTTTTCTTGTGACCTTTCCTCCGCGGTTTGATAGACTGAGGTGGTGGCTGCAAGGCTCCGGATGTCTGAGAACGCGTCACAACACACGCCATGATTTGTACGCTACACTTCTCAACCCACTCCTGTTCCTCCCTACTAACGTCGGCCGCCTTCTCGGCAACGACCAAGGGTGAAACCTTAGAAGCAGGCACCGCAAAGTCTTTGCCGAGGAGGAGGTCGACGCCCCCAACAGGCAAGTTCTCTACAATTCCGACATCCAGCTCCTTCGCCACACCATCCACCTCCAGCTCCATCCGCACCAGCGGGTAGCACTTCGTAGCATTGATCCCCTCTGAACTACCACCACCCGAGCAGCGTTAATCGGTCTACCAGTAAAGTTCCTTAACAAGGTCTGAGAAGGCCCAGTATTACGCAATAGCTTAACTCCTCGCCTTACGCCAGCCCACCTCACAAAACCATGCCCTCTATGACCCCCAAAGACGTCGCGGACAGGGTTCGAGCCTTCCGGACTCTTGAACACAGGCTGTGTCCCAACCTCTGACGAACTACCATTGGCAAACTCAGAAGATATAGGCGACACCCCTATGCTGCGGGCCAATGACACAACCTTGTTTGGTGGCTTGTTCGGACAAGCATTTGCAAAGTGACCCTCCTTGTGACATGCAAAGCACTCTTTACTCTTTGGTTTCCCTTGGGAGTGGGAGGTACCATTAGACTTCTTATACGGGACGGTATTTGGTTTATGTTCAGTTTTATTGTCAGTGCTAGATGGTTTTGTGTATTTATGTGTATCAAAATTCTTGGGAGGGGGAGGGGTACGATCCTTTGCACCCGACTCACTCCTAGCTGCTGCTCCGCACCCTCGAATTAATGACAGTCGGAGGTCAGCCATTTCTGCTGCCTCCTGGAGAGTTCTAGGATTGTTTTCCTTTATATTTAATGTTAAGTCCCCGCCTGTGCACTTAAAGAACTGCTCCAAGAGAACCAGCTCACTCAACTCCTCAAAAGTAGCTGCCCTCTCAGAACGCAGCCAATGTCGTAGTGCATCAGACAAGTCCCGGGCGTGTTCTAGGAAGGTACTATCCTTGCCCTTAGTAACACCCCGAAACTTCAAGCGGTAAGTTTCTGGTTGTAACTCATAGGCCCGTAGCACAGCCTTCTTTAGCTCATCATAAACTACACAGGACTCTAAAGGTAGTGCATCATATGCTTTTAGCCCCTTTCCTAGGAGTCTTGATGAAACTAATGCTGCCCACTTTTCCTGAGGCCACTGGTGTTCCTGACACTTCTTCTCAAATCGCATAAAAAACTCAGTCACACATAATTCATCGAACACAGGAATAGTTTAAGCAGGTGCGACAATGATTGGTCCCGATGTCTGTTACCTCCCCCAATATTTCGCCCTGTTACCTCCACTCGAGATCTCTCCAGCTCCTTGTCAGCCCGATACCTAGTAGACTCTGCCTGCAGTTCAGCCTCTCGTATAGCTGTTCTCTCTGCAGCCTCAGCCTGCACACTAGCCTGTCTCTCGGCAGCCTCAACCTGAGCTCTAGCCTGTCTTTCGGTAGCCTCAACCTGAGCTCTAGCAACCTCAGCCTGCACACTAGCCTGTCTCTCGGCACCCTCAACCTTGACCATCTCAAGCCGAAACAACAAATCTGGAGTCAACCCTTGAGGAGGGGAAGATGCATTTAATGGGGAGGGTCCCTGTGATTGAATTCCACGCTGCCATTGACCATCAACTTGGGGGTATGTACTAAATTCATATTCCCTGACATTTGATACGGGGGTAGAGTGGAGGGGGGGCTGGGAACTGGGGCACCCAGTCGCCTCTCCACCCAGGTTTCTCCCTTCTAAACCCAATATCAAAGTCCTCAGCTGATCTTTCCTCATGCCACTTAAACCCTGGTGACCCTGAAGACCTGCCACACACTTTAAGCCATACTTATTCAGCTTCAACACCCTGGCAGCGGTAAGGGGCACCTCTAAAAATCTTCTAGCACCCTCCTCGCTATCGACTAGCCACTCCAAAGGTCTTTCTCCCTCCGAGCCCGTATCGTGACCTGACCCATCACTGTGTTCTGATGTATTAGACATGTTTGTGTACTGCAGTAATTATCACGGTTATAGAATGTGCCTTATCTCCTATGCAAGTATGTATATACTAATGTTATTTAAAGTCTTTAATGTGTTATATTGGTTGCTCCAAAAAAAAAACTCTATGTCCACTGTATTCCTCTAATCATAAGGAATCTCAAAACAAATGACCACTATATTCCTCTGTTCAGTAAATCCTGGCAAGGTTGCCATTTGTTACGTCCTGGGATATATAAACACTGGGCTCTTTCTATTGGACTAGGTATGCGGCAACAAGCAACAACGGAAAACGCTAGATCCAACCCTTATCTATAAACCCAGGCAACAAACCACCCTAAACCGTCAAGAGTCCTGCCTGGACAACAAGGTATCCGATGACTCGGTTACAGGGTGCACACACTATAGACTGCTGATAGTCAAGCAGGCTATATAAAAGATCACACGATTAAGTTGACTTAAAGCTTCAAGGAAAAGATAGATAACGGAATAAATTGCAGAAACAATTTAATAACAAACTAGAAGAAAGTACATTTAACGTTACGTTAATTAATACAACTAATCACCCCTGCGTGAAAGAAGGTGAAAGCAAACAGTCCTCAAAACATCGTACAGGTAGACAAGATGCGGGTTTCTAAACTGCATGTGGCTACTGTAGGATCTGATGCTTAGCAAAGAAAGTACATTATGGATTTAGAGAACTCTTAACTCATAAGCAGGAATAAATGCTAGTGATAGGCCATACAGTGTATAATGGCATAGGTATAATTAAATAAAGGCTGCAACTCGCAACATAACCACATACAGGTGTGCTTCTCACTCTTAGTCAGGCAAGCCTGCTCGGACAGAGTCTCTAAGCCACACCCTGACTCACAATGATCTCAAAAACGGTAAACTGTGGCACAATAACAAGCATACAGAAATAATAAACCCCTAGCTGTTAATCTGCCAGGTGGCAGAGGTCTAGCCGGAAGGATATAGGCTTCGGATACCCGGGCTGAGCCACCTGCTCTAGCCTAGGGACGTTCCCAGGTCTGTGCGCCAAATTACTCTAATTGAAAGGGTGCTCTCTTGAGAGACTCAGATCGCAAGTATCTGACTCTCTCCTGGCGACCCTAAAACAAAAGCAAGATGTGCTAGCGCAGTGCTGAGTGGACTAGGCAAGGGCCCTCACACAACACAACACTAGACACACAGGGACACAGACAAGAAAATGCCCCCAGACTCCCACAGGTATCCTAGTAAAGTCGTGCGGGTCCACAGGACTCGCACCAGCAGACTTTACTTAAAGGATCGCAAAAAGCCTCCCCTCCAGTCTAGCCCCTGCTAACCTGACACAAGAACACACTAGCAAGCATGAAACCACCAAATATGAGACAACAAAAAAGCTTCCTAGGTCTCATTAACAATTACATCTCTGCATAAGGCCCAAAATCCTATCTAGTTATCTGAGAGCTCGTCGTTAATACAATAATAGATATAAGGTCTATCAAGGGGATGGGATAATTAAATAGATTGGTGAAGTAGTGGAAGGAAGGTATACAAAGTAAGAGAGAAAGTTTCTAAGTGGGGTTGAGAGGGATAGATATCAAGGGGGTCCGAAGGGTACGACAGTGAGGTGAGCTCTGAGTCTTGAATCTGTCTGGACCCCACCCTAGGCATACAAAATACATCCCAGGCTTGGCAACACTCAACACAGTTGCCGGGACAAAATCGTCTACCCCGTGCGTGAGTCGAAACTAAGCCTAACGTTGCAATCGGATGCATATGGCAACGCTTCAGGCTCGTCCCAAGCTAGACTCTCCGCGCGAAGCAACGTCCCCCAGCCGGTCTCTCTCTCCCGCTCGTCTCCTCCCACTCTCACTAGACTTACATCTTATATATTATAATGAAACAATCAACTATCGAGAATAACATATACTAAGATGCGTTGGTTATGAATAAGGGCAGCTACAAGCTGTGAAACAACATAAGAATATCCCAGACATTAGTTACGTTGTCGTAGGATATATACTAAGGAAAAGCCTGCCGGCCGGCTGCCGCCAGCCGGTTTCTAAACGGCTGGGCAGCCGACGCGCGCGCACGCCCGCACGTGGCTACTATGCAGAAGCGTCACACACTCTTTCAACTCTGGAGGAGGCACTCGTCACAGGGAATTTTGCCTTTTGTCTCCCTTACTTTCATAGAAAACAAAAACAATAGAAAAAATTCTATTCTATTCTAAATGTTTGGGTCTACATACATTTAGAGACCTAGTGGTCTACACATAGTGCGGTTCCGGCCGCATGTTCTAATTACAGCGCTCCAGGCAGCCCTATTCAGAACTAACTCACTTGTCACGTTTTTGTATTGAAGATCAGATCGTAAGGTCTGATCTCACATCTTTCTTGGTCTTCCCCTTGGTGCAGCTCCCCCCACATTCAGGAGCTTGCATCTATTCACCCAACTTAGTTCATCCATCTTCTCCAGATGCTCAAACCATCCAAGCCTACTAGTATGCATCTCAAGAGAAGAAGTGTCTTCTCATAGTGAGTAGTGGCAACACCTCTCTGAACTTTCCCCAGTAATTCTGGCGATAGTCGCGGCCTCGGCCCCATTACCGGCGGAGATGGTATCTTCCAAGCAGCAACATTTGTCCACCATCTCTAGTGCCTCATTGTCAAAATTAACACTCGAACTCATCATTGTGTGTGAAATTGTTGATATAAATTATCATCCCATAAATTGAAGGCAAATCAGGAATGATGCTGTGTTTGTGACATCAACTTATAACTGATATGCAGTTACGTCTTCCTCTCAAGTACGGAGTTTTTCATGTATTTAGCAATTATTCCATGTCTTTTGGTTTTCATTCTTTTTTACGGTGTTACGACCGGGCACTCGGGTACACTAGGGCTCTTACACAGGACTCGAGTATGGCTCGCTGCCACAACGGAAACACACGATCCCAACCCCAGAGTACTGCCAGCCGAACAAAAAACGCCACTACCCTCCAGAGTTCTATCTGCTATAACGGGGTATACAAGAACTCGGTACTAGCGTTTCACACAACAGACTAATAGCAAGACGGGAGTTATCTAGTCTGGTCAACAATCAAACAAAGAAGAAAGTACTACAACACTAAAGAATAGTGTTGGCCGAAGCCGAAGTAATCCACCCTTGAACTAAGAACTTAAGAAGTCCTCCACCCTCTACTTCGGATCGGCACTATTACGTTACGTTAAACAATAGTCCTCGAGCATCAAGCAAGGAATCTTCTGATAAGTTAGATGCTTCTCGAATACTCGTAAGAAGTAAGTATCGGATTTTGAACAGCAATTTAATGAATAACTCACTGGTAATTAAAGGCTTTAAATTGACATAAGAAGAATTATAAGAATAAGCAATAGGATATGGCAAACATTAAGAAGAAGTACTCCGACAATGCACTGGCAATAGCCTACTAAGATTGTGCTCGTGGGCCACTAATCTCTGAAGTAGCTAAGCGTGCCACACATGAAATCAATAGTGCTTAAACAATAATATACATAAGGAGAAGCTTCAATACTATGCTGTATCTGCTGGTCGAGCAAAGTCTAGCTGGGATATCTAAGGTTAAGAGACAATGGCTGAGCAAGCGGCTCGTAGCCTAGCGAGGTCCTTAAGACTGTGCGGCCAAATTACGTTAATTGACGGGATGCTCTCTTGAGAGATCCAGATCACTAGTATCTGGTTCTCTCCTGGCGATCCTCTCAAAGTCAAGCAAATGAGATAGCACAGTGTTGGGTGGCACAGGCAAAAGCCCTCACTCGCAACACAGTGCTAAACTCCCACGGTACACAATCAAAAAGACCCCCTAGGCTTCCCACGTCTCCGTTGCAATTGTGCTGGTTCAACCAACCTAGCACTCATAGGAAATCACAACTCGAGGAACCCTATCCCAGTCTAGCATTACCTAAACCAGCAGAAAACAGGAACATGAATAATAGTACACAGGGAAATACATATACGAGTGCAACAAACATCAATCAATCCTATTCTAGTTGACCCTTCCAAAATAGGCTATCTAACAGGCACTTATCTCGTGAGAACTCAAGCGATAATACTTTGGCTGACTAAATCTGCACCAAAGGGGGGGGTCATGGAGGTTAAACAGGGACGAGAAGAGAAGAAGATAGGCTGTTCAGAGAGTAGAGAAAGTTCACATCAGTCGGAAGAATATGGATAGTTGCAAGGGATATGAGAGGTCGCTTTGCCTGATGAGTTCTGATCTAAAAATGGCGAGACCTCCCTTTTTATACTCGGCCCCGTAGCGAGCATAACGGCAATCATGACGTCACATTCGCTCTCTCAATCTGGGATCGACAAAGGATTCCCACGCTCTGGATGAGGGGGGAGGGAGGGGGGAAGGAGGGAGGAGGGAGTGAGGCCTACACACCTCGTGGCGCGCACACTGTCCTCCGTTACATAACTCGCTCTCTCTCATCACATCATTATATATATATAAATCTCCCACACACAATACTTATATATAATGATTTAAAATAGAACTCGTTGACTTAGAAGAAAACAAAATACATAATGATAATACTTATAGTACAACGGTTCACATAAACTGAGTTAGGAAACTCTACACAGACTACAGCCAAAGTTCCTGCCCTGACGATCCTAGCGAGGGTGGGGCCTGACTGGGCGTTCTGTACAGCATGCTCATACTCGACATGCGTCACACCTCC
>JBAKBP010028026.1:0-29222 GCA_037953745.1 Lithodes maja | reverse complement strand
CAAAATAATTGGCTTTATAGGCAGGTCATTTGAGCATAAATCCAAAGAAGTTATCCTAACCCTTTACAGTTCCTTAGTCCGCCATCTTCTGGAATACTGCGTTCAATCCTGGTGCCCTTATTACCAAAAAGATATAAACAAGCTAGAACGAGTTCAACGTAGTTACCAAAATGATACCTAGCCTAAAGAACAAACCATACGAAGAGCGTCTTAGAGAATTAAATCTATTTCCTTTAACCCAGCGCAGATTAGGAGGTGACTTAATTCAAGTGTTCAAAATCATCAAAGGCATCGACAATATGAACTGTAGTAAGTACTTCACTATCGACCAATCTAATTACACGCGGGGAAACGGTTGCAAAATTATTGGTAAATCTTTTAACTCACACGAATCTAAGAATTTCTTCTTCAATTGAGTTGTCAACTTGTGGAATGGGCTTCCCCGAGACGTTATAGACTGCAGCACCGTTGATTCATTTAAACTCCGCCTAGACAAATATCTCGCATCAAACCCGCGACTGACTGCGTTTGTAAATGAATAACTTTATTTTATCCTCCCCTCAGTTACTAACCCATCTGTCCCCTACTAACTTCCTAATCCTGCCACGGACATTAGTTCCCTTTCCAATGTTCCCTTACCCACTCTAAACCACTGTTTGGACACTTGATCCTCAGTGTTTTGGAGGACAAGCAGCCTAGAAGGGTCCTGTTGTTGCTTGATTTCCTGTGTACAATACCATTAAATGTAACCATGGCACATAATTGTTAAACCCTTGAGCATGATGACGTAATTATTATCTAATTCTGGTTAGCATTAGACGATAATATTTAAGGGGAGATATCCACTTGAGGGATTTTTTTTTGGACCCCTTTCTCCCTCATGTTTAGCCCCATTGCTTTTGAGATTTTAAGACAGTCGCCCCATTAGTTTGGCGATTTTAAGAATTTTCGCCCCATTTCCGTCAATTTTAAGACCTTTCGTGCAATTTAGGTGTCGATTTTATCCTGGCGAGCGATAGCGAGCCTGTAATTTAAGAGGAACCGGCTTTCAGCCGGGACATTTTTCTACCGAAAAATTTACAAATTTATCTTGAAAGGGGCTCAAGGGGGTGTAATCTTAAGCTTGATGGATATCTAGAGACCAAACTAAAAACCTCCCCTGAATCTATAATCTACTTCTAGGACTCAAAGAAGTAAATACGACCTCAATAAACTCTTTAATTAACATGGTCCTTTTTAAGATGCATAAAATCGTCTAATGTTAACCAGAAACAAAGGTGAACAAGGAGTCAATAGAGCTGAAGGGGTTAAGGGGACAGTGGCTGTTTGTTTGGTCTCTTAATTCATTTATTCATATTTGTTTTTTTAGTTTCCTCCCTAGACCTCCATCAAGCTTAGAAAAACACCCCCTAGACCCCCCCCCCCCCCCCCCAACCCCTTCAAAATAGATTTGTAAATTTGTTGGTAGAAAAATATCCCGGCCAAAGGCCGATTCCTCCTAAAATTACAGGCTCGCTATCGCTCGCCAGGAAAATATCGACGCCTAAATGGCACGAAAGGTCCTAATATTGACAAAGAAACGGGGTGAAAGGTAATACAACCCCCAAAATAATGGAACCAACGTCTTCAAATCTCAAAACTAATGGGGCTAAACATTAGGGAGAAGGTGGTCCAGAAAAACGGTTTGTCTCTCCTTAAAGGTCAAGCTACCAAAATACTGAGAAGCTGCAATGAAACTCGAGTGGCAAGAGCATGTCAATAACATCTCCTCCGCTGAGTGTCCCGGTTAATATGAGTGCCACCCCGATATATCTTCTGCAGGGCTTACGATAATACATAATATATAATACATATATAATACATAAAATATAATGATATAATATGATATAATAATATATAATAATATATAATATGATATAATATGATATAATATGATATAATATGATATAATAATATATAATATGATATAATATGATATAATATGATTTAATTAATATATAATCTATAATAAAAAGATAAATTCTCTCTCGGTATTTTCTTAAGGGAGCCCACCTCGCTTTTCTTTCTCTTTCTCTCCCTCTCACTTTGGCTTGTATCCATTCGGCCCCATTCAGCCTACTGTTTTAAGACGTTTACCCCCATCCAGGTGTCAATATTTTCCTGGCGAGCGGTAGCGAGTCAGCATATATATTTTTGTTTTGACAGCAAACTAAATTTGTAAATTTTTCGATAGAAAAATTTCTCCGGCGAAGCCGGATTTCTCCATACCATACTGGCTCGCTTAGACACCTGGATGGGGATACAAGTCTTAAAACAGTTGGCTGAATGCGGCCGAATGGATACAAGCCAGAGAAAGAGAGAAAAGACAAGAAAGAGAAAAAAAGCCGGTGACCCCCCCTTAAATTGTTGTTCAACCGTTGTCCGTTTTTCTGGCCTTGATTGTAGTGGGAACGCAACACGGACATTTATTTGTTCGTGTCTGTATGTATAATTATTAAAACATTCTAGGTACGGCAGTGATGGGAAGTCCGTAAGCCAATTATATATATTTTGTTGTGGTTTTTTTTTTTTTTTTTTACCGTGGCTGTAACACAAGACCACAAATAAACTCAGATTTTTGTTCATGTCTGTAATTTTTCGACAATTTGGAGTGCACCTGTAATGGGAACGCCACCGGCAAATTAAGGGCGGTGACCGGCTTTTGTTTCTCTCCTTTTCTCTCTTTCTCTGGCTTGTCTCCATTCGGCCCCATTCAACCTACTGTTTTAGGACGTTTATCCCCATCCAGGTGTTGATTTTTTTCCTGGCGAGCGATTAGCGAGCCAGCATATTTTATAAAACAAATTGACAGCAGGCTAAATTTGTTTCGGCTTCGCCGGAGACATTTTTCCATCGAAAATGTCTCCAGCTTCGAAATTCTTCATACAATGCTGGCTCGCTATCTCTCGCCAGGAAGAAATCGACACCTGGATAGGGATAAACGTCTTAAAACAGTAGGCTGAATAAGGCCGAATGGATACAAGCCAGAGAAAGAGAGAAAAGGAGGAAAAGATAAAAAAAAAACAGTGACCCCCCCTTAACTATTTTTTGTCTTTCTCTATATATATTTTTTCGAGTATTGTTTTGGCTGTGGCTGTGGTTGTGGCTGTGGTTGTGGCTGTGGCTGTGGTTGTGGCTGTGGCTTTTTTCGTTTCGTTTCTGCATGTAATGAGAAGCTCGCAAGCATTTATTTTTCCTGTTTTTTTTTCTTTTGTAGTTGTGTTATTTTCTCGACAATGTTGTGGTTAACTGAAATGGAAAACGACTAAATCCCACAAGTACCTGTTTGTTTCATCTCTCTCTCCTTTTCTCTCTTTCCCTGGCTTTTATCCATTCGGCCCCATTCAGCCTACTGTCTTAAGACTTTTATCTCCCTCCAGGTGTCGATATTGCACTGTATGGAGAAATGCAGCTTCGCCGGAGACATTTTGATATCGAAAAATGTACAAATTTCGCTTGCTCTCAAAACAAAAACATATACATGCTGGCTAGCTACCGCTCACCAGGAAAATAATTACACCTGGATGGGGGTAAACGTCTTAAAACAGTAGGCTGAATAGGGCGGAATGGATACAAGCCAAAGAGAGAGGGAGAGAAAGAGAAAAAAAGCAAGGTGGGCTCCCTTAATACTTACGCGTAAAACAGGATAACTTAAAACCTTAGTTAGGTCTCTAGTAAATATGAAAACAATCCCTACGCACCTAAGCAAAGCTATATCAATATATTTGGCACAGTATCGTTGTGGAGGTCTTTTAAGGGGAGATTTCCACTTGAGGGATTTTTTTTCTTTACCCCCTTTTCCCTCATGTTTAGCCCCATTGCTTTTTGAGATTTTAAGACGTTCGCCCCATTAGTTTGGCGATTTTAAGAACTTTCACCCCATTTATGTCACTTTTAAGACCTTTCTTCCAATTTAGGTTTCGATTTTTTCCTGGCGAGCGATAGCGAGCCTGTAATTTTAAAGGAACCGGCCTTCGGCCGGGAAATTTTTCTACCGAAAAATGTACAAATTTATCTTGAAAGGGGGTCAGGGGGTGTAAATTCAAGCTTGATGGAAGTCTAGGAAACACACTAAAAACCTCCCCTTAAGTTGATATCAAAGACGAATGCATAGTTAAATTCATGAAGAAGGTAAAGTTTCGAAGCGAGTGTGTAGCCACGTCGTATTATAATTTATGAAAGTAAAGCAAATATGGTTGATATACGGGATAAAGGTCTTAACATTGACAGAAGTGGGGCAAAAGTTCTTAAAATCACCAAACTAATGGGGCGAACGTCTTAAAATCTCAAAAGCAATGGGGCTAAGCATGAGGAAGAAAGGGGTCCAGAAACAAATCCCTCAAAGTGGAAAACCCCCATAAAAAATACAGAGATTACGAACGATTTTTGGCGTGCATTAATTTTGACTGATGAGTGTGGTCGGTCAACTTCATGAGGTATTTATACAAGAAGGTTTTTCCGGCAAGTTGCAATCGGTAAATTACTTTTGGAAATATTTTGCAGCAACCTTTACATTGGTATATCGGTGTGAGCATCCTAGGTTCGAGTCCTTGGAGTGCCACATGTATTTGTTGATTTCATTAATTGAGTTTAGAAGTGAAGTTGTTTGGTGAAAAAAAAAAAAAAAAAAAAAAAAAAAATATATATATATATATATATATATATATATATATCTATCTATATGCTCAGGCCCAATCCCATTTTGGGGGTAGCCGACTCAAGACAGAGCAAGAACAGGGAAAACACAAAAACATCATAAAACAAAAAATAAACACAGATAAAAAAAACACAAACTCTCACACATCCAGGTCACCCAGGAGAAGACCCAGAGACCAGGGTTACCAAGGTCGCTCCAGCACTCCCCCGGCCCCTGACCACCCGGAGAGGTTCCGATCTCGTCAGGCAGACATGCAGCGGAGCCAAAGCCACAAGCCCTCCCACCACACTTCCAGGCACACCCTTCATATTAATCGTCTCCCCGGGCCAGGCGCCTGATGGACTATTATCTAGTCCAACTTGCGCCCGACCCCTTACTCCAAATGACCACGTGTTCACTCAACTATTCACAAGCATTCTCCATTCACTCTTGTCCACCACCACTTCCCCTGCCTGATCTATAGTCATTCCTCTATCATCCAAAGCCTTTCTTACACAGTCTCTCCATCTCAATGGGGGTCTTCCTGCCCTTCTATCTCCCCTTGTATCTGACTCACATATTCTCTTTGTAAGCCTTTCATCTCCCATTCGTTCAACATGACCATACCAGCTCAGCACCCTTCTGTCCACTCTGGCTGACAAATGTTCCTGCTGCCCCACTCTCCTACGTATCTCTTCATTCCTCAATCTGTCTCTACGAGTAACTCCACACATACTCCTCAAGCAGCTCATCTCCATCACATCCAGCCCTCTTTTCTCCTTTTTCTTCAGAGCCCATGTCTCAGCCCCATACATCACTGTTGGCACAACAATTCCTTGATACAGTGCACTTTTTACTTTCACTCCGAGATTTCTCGTCTTCCACATACTTCCCATTGCTCCGAAAACCTTCCTTCCTTCACACACTCTCTATTTTACCTCCACTTCCATACCTCCACTCCTGCTTATTGTTCCTCCTAGATATTTAAAACACTCTACTTGTTCCAATATTTCCCCATCCAGCCTCACATCTAGATTCACCCTATGCTCTCCCCTATTACACACCATTACTTTACTTTTATTGACGTTCACCTTCAGTTTCCTCCTTCCACAAACCACACCAAACTCTTTGACTACCTGCTGCAGTTTCTCATCAGAATCCGCCACCAATGCTGTGTCATCAGCGAACAGCAACTGATTCAACTCCCAATCTCTACCATTCTTTCCTACTAAACCCAATCCTCTTCTCATAGTTCTCCTTTTCACCTCCCTCACCACACCATCCATAAACATATTAAACAGCCATGGTGACATTACACAACCCTGTCGCAAACCTACCTTTACCTCAAACCATTCACTCAACTCACCATTTCCTACTCTCACACATGCTCTGCTCCCTTCATAAAAACTCTTAACTGCTTCTAACAAATTTCCTCCTATTTCATAAATCCTTAACACCTTCCACATTGCTTCACGGTCCACACGATCATACGCTTTTTCCAAGTCCATAAAAGCCCAAAATATCTCCTTATGCTTCTCTAAATACTTCTCGCATAACTGTCTTACTGCAAACATCTGATCCACGCACCCACTTCCCCTCCTAAAACCGCACTGTTCTTCTCCTATTGCAACTTCCGTACACTTTATTATCCTCTCTATCAACACCCCTGCCATACAGCTTTCCAACCACTGACAATAAACTAATACCTCTATAACTTGAACACTCCTGCCGATCTCCCTTCCCCTTGTACAACGGCACAATACATGCACTCTTCCAGTCTATTGGTACCATTGACACAGCAAAGCACACATTGAAAAGTCTCACCAACCAATCTATTATCACATCTCCACCCTTCTTTATACACTCCACATCAATACCATCCAAACCTTCTGCTTTTCCCGCTCTCATTTGTTTCACTGCTTCTTTCACCTCATTTTCCTCAATCCTTTCATTCATTCCCTGCCACCTGGGTGGCCTGGGTAACCTATCTCCATCCACCTCTGCTTCAATCACTGCTTCTCATCCATCTCTTGTATTTAACAAAGATTCAAAATACTCGGCATATCTTTTCCTCACTTCAACTGGTTCCACTAGTAATTCTCCATTTTCATCTTTCACTGACTCTTCCCTCTTTTGTCCTCCTTTCCTTACTTTATTTACCTCCTTCCAGAACATCTTTCGTTCTTCAAAATTCTCACTCAGCCTTTGGCCCCACCTTTCGTTTGCATCTTTTTTCGCTTCTCTAATTTTCCGTTTTGCCTCTCTCCTTTTCTCCTTGTACCTCTCCCATACCTCAACACTACCATCCTGTAAAACCCTCTCAAAACACTGTCTCTTCTCCTCAACTGCCTTTCTCACCGTATCATTCCACCACTCGCTTCCCTTCCTGATACCTCTGCCTCCTACTTTCCTTTTGCCGCATACTACCTCTGCACTTGCTTTCACTCCTTCCTTAAACTGTTGCCATTCAATCTCTACTTCTCTCTCTTCCATCTCTCTCACTTCCATCCACTTTTCATTTAGTCTTTCCTTGTACTCCCTCTCTTTTTCACTCTTCTCTAACTCACTAACTTTTATTACCTCTCTTACTTCACGCTTGTCTCTTATTCTCCTGTAACTCTTAACTCTTGGCTTTCCCTCCACCAGGTAATGATCTGACATACCCTCCGCCTCACCTCTCATCACATTCACATCCAGCAGTCTACACAATCTTTCCCTTGTCACCAGCACATAATCCATCAATGCCCTCTCTACAGTCTCTCCCCTCACAAGTCTATGCCAGGTGTACTTGTGTATACGCCTTTTTTTGAAGAACGTATTACCTACACTCAATCTACACTCTTCACATACATTTTTCAGTCTTTCTCCACTCTCGTTTACACCATCCACACCAAAACTACCGATGACTCCCTCAACAGGCTCATTTCCTACCCTAGCATTTAGGTCCCCTAAAACTATAACATTTTCATTTTCATCAAACCCTTGCAGACAATCTCTCAAATCCTCCCAGAAACCCTCTACCTCGTCTAACTCTCTTTCACTTCCTGGTCCATACGCACTTACAAAAACCCACCTTTCACCCTTAAACCGCATTCTCACCCACATTAGCCTTGATGACACCTCTTTCCACTCTTTTATAAACTCTCTCAACTCCTCCTTCACAATAATAGCCACTCCTTCTTTCCCCCTGACTCCCTCGTCTACTCCAGACTTTCTACCGATCACGTTTCCAAAATCCACTTCTCCCTCTCCTTTCATCTTTGTTTCATTCAGTGCAAGGACATCATACATCCTTCTTTCAAATAACCTTCCAATATCCTCTCGCTTCTCACTCGCACCACATCCACGCACATTTAAAGCTCCTACTCTCAGGGTCCGGGACCACAAACGCGTTCCCTCGCCCCTATCTCGGTCTCGTTTTTTTGGTAGATTAATTTAAGGGGAGAAGGATACCAGGCCCCCCGCCCCCGATCCCCTTTAGCCGACTTCTACGTCTCACCGGAGAAAAGCGGTGGTGGAAATTTCTCACCCCTCCACCACAGAGGAGGCTACCTGCACCAGAAAGTGGCGGGCGTTGGGGTCGCCGCATCCCTACGCCATTTGAAAAAATTAGAGATGCAGAAGGAGAAAAAGACAATATATATATATAATATATATATATATATATAAAGTAGACTGGGAAAGTATAACAAAATGGACTAATTTCAGTCAGGGAGGATACACTTCAGAAATTTTTGGAGAACCACATGTATTTGAAAATGGTTCTGCATTTTGAAAGACCCTGCATACGTATTATATTTACATAATATCAAGCAGTTTTCCTATGATCGTGTTCATTTCATATTATCCAGAAATATCTAAAGTTATAACCCTGTCCAAAGTTATCTAATAATACCGGAATATTATTATAGTTAGATGTCAGTATTAAGTAACACCCCGTTCTTAACATCAATCATCAATCACAAACCCCAATGTACTTGAATAAACTAATGAAAGCATATGGTCCTCCCGGGTTTCGAACTCGGGACACCACACCTAGAACATAAGCACCTAATCCATTACACCACCAAAACAGATATATAATATTTAGTTCAGAAACTGTCCGACCAGAAAAGCCAAAAAGATTGCGTGAAAATGTGCCTTCACTTCAACACGCAAACACTTGAACAAAATCCAGACGCACATACTCAAACGCACGCATCTTACATACACACACGCACACGCATACAGGAGCCACAGACATACACACACACACACACAGCCCGTAGCCTAGTAGATAGAGCTCTCGTCTCACACACGAGGGGTCGGGGGTTCAATCCCCGGCCGGGCGGAGACAAATTGGGCTTGTCTCCTTTCATGTGTTAGCCTCGGTTCACCTAGCTGTAAATAGGTACCTGGAATAAGTGGACGACGTTGTGACGTCCCATCTGGGGTTGGCAAAAATGGTACAAGGCGAGATGGGTATCATATGGTTCACCTAAGCTGATGGCTACCTAAGCCTTCGGGCGAGACGGTACCGTCTATAGTGAGAATGGTACCATACAGATCCACCCTAAGCCTTCGTTTCCCATGTCGCCAATTGGCTAAAATACAGACTACACACACATCCACAGCCATTCCAACAGTACATAAAACACTTAACATGCATTTCACGCAATACATTCCCAGTTAAGGAGGCGCGATAATAATGAGCTTAGCTCGCATTGCGTGGATTCCCCTTGACGAACAAGTAACTGAGTAACACACGCATACGCATACAGCAGCCACAGACACACACACACACACACTCACACACATACATACAGCAGCCACAGACATACACACGCACACACATACAGCAGCCACAGACATACACACACACACACACACACACACACACACATACAACAGCCACACACACACACACACTCACACACATACATACAGCAGCCACAGACATACACACACTCACAGGCATACAGCAGCCACATACATACACACACACACACACACACACACACACATACAACAGCCACACACACACACATACAACAGCCACACACACATACAACAGCCACACACACACACACATACAACAGCCACACACACACACACACACACACACACATAAGAGCCACACACACACACACATACAACAGCCACACACACACACATACAACAGCCACACACACACACACACACACACACACACACACACGCATACATCATCCACAAACATACACACACTCAGACATACAGCAGCCACAGAAATACACACACACACACACACATACAACAGCCACAAACACACACACACCCGCATACATCAGCCACAGCCATACTCACACACTCACACACACACATACAACAGCCACAGCCATACTCACACACACACACACACACGCATACACCAGCCACAGCCATACTCACACACACGCATACATCAGCAACAGCCATACTCACACACACACACACACACACGCATACAACAGCCACAGCCATACTCACACACACGCATACATCAGCAACAGCCATACTCACACACACACACGCATACAACAGCCACAGCCATACTCACACACACACACACACGCATACAACAGCCACAGCCATACTCACACACACACACACACACACACGCATACAACAGCCACAGCCATACTCACACACACGCATACATCAGCAACAGACGCATAAAGTAGCAACAGACATATATACACACACACACACACACACACACACACACACACGTAGGGATACATAAAACTCAGGCATTGAAGTCCACTCCAACTCACTCACAAGCTAACCCTCTCAAAAGGAGAAATATAAATATTCTCACATCTCTGGGTACATTTGAATACAACCAAGTTAATGAATGCCTGACAACACTCAAACTGGTAGAGGTCCAAGACTGGTTCATTAATACCAACACACATACACACATACACACCCCCACTCATACACACACACACATTCATACACATCTCCACACACACACATGCACACACACACACACACACGCACAGAGCCATGCACACAGTCACACGCATCCACACACAAACACTGGGAAGGAAGCAGAGAATCTCATTAGCCAAGAGTTTCTCTGTGTTAACACACACATACGTACACACACACACACAGATCTGAAAATATGAAATATAACATTATTTTTGTAATGCATTGTTATAATGCATAGCCAGAATATAATTAAATAACGCTCTGTTGCATACTGAGAGGCTTAAACCCCTTCTGTACCGGCGACGTCCTTTTTACTTTATTTTTGGCTGATATTAGACGATTATATTAGACGATTATATTCAGGTTAAGAAGGATGTCTATCATTTAAAAAGCTATAAACTATCTCAATTAATCCTTTTCGCTACCATATATCCTTCCTAAGCTACATAAAAAGCTATAAACTATCTCAATTAATCCTTTTAGCTACCATATATCCTTCCTAAGCTACATAAAAAGCTATAGACTATCTCAATTAATCCTTTTAGCTACCATACATCCTTCCTAAGCTACATAAAATCTTCTAAATCTATCTGAAATAAAATACAAAATACATCACCGGTAAAGAAGGGGTTACCACTTTCAGAACACCATGACGTATTTTATAAATTGATATTGGCTGTTAATTAGACGATATTACACATTATAAAAAGGATCCGTGGGAGTAGATATTTAAATTGAGGTTAACATGACTGATTTGATTGCTAGAGGTACTTTCTAAGCTGTATAAAATTGGCGAGCAAGACAAATGAAGAGAGGCTACCGTGTTACTGAAGGGGTTACAAAGGAGTACAAAGGAGTATAAAGGAAATCAAGCAACAACAAATCTAGTGACCCTTCTAGGCTGCTTGTGTGTGTTACGAATATGACCGTGAGGGTTTTAAGGGGAGGCAGGTGTTTTTTCGGGACCTCTTTCTCCCTCATGTTTATCCCTATTAGTTTTGAGATGTTAAGACGTTCGCCCCATTAGTTTGGCGTTTTTCAGAATTGTTGTCCCATTTTTTTGCCAATATTACGACATTTCGTGCCATTTAGGTTTAAAAAAAATCATGGCGAGCGATAGCGAGCCTTTATAATAAAAAAAGTTTATATTAAGAGGAATCGGCCTTCGGTCGGGAAATTTTTCTACCGAAAAATGTACAAATATATATCGAAGGGGGCTCTTGGGGGGTGTTTATTTTAAGCTTGATAGAGGTTTAGAGAGCAAACTAAACCCCCTCCTTAAACCATTGAGTCGAACCAGTAATTCATGGTGTACAATACCGTCTGGGTCCCCTTAATTATGTGAGGGCAGGTGAAGGGCCAGGTGTGTGTACAAGCTCATCAGCAGGTAGGACCACAGCGGTGAGTCTCTACCAATCAATTATCGATTTATAAAACAACATCTTTTGTCTAGCTGACTCTCATTTGTTTACTTGAGCCTTTATCCCATGTACTGTAAAATGTTCATGTGCATAACAAAATACATAGATGGCAACACAATAGATATTAATAATTATAGGAGTATTATATCGAACACATACTAACATTTATTAGAACAGAAAAAAACAGTCGGCCAAATAAGTGATGTCTCGGTACCAAGTATATTTTGATCAATAATTAATATCAGCCATATCAAAACACGATTTCATTATTTCGAGTGAGATATACAGTACAAACGTCTTCCTACACTTAACCACCCTATTCAACATCTGGCAGACATTAATACAGCACAGAGCACGTCAAACGTAATGGCAGCTGAGACATGACTTATTAGCGCTACCGTACAATAAAGTCTCAATAATGTTCTCAAATGATACGCAAAACGAAACTTTAACTCTGATTTAATCAACCCGTTTCCTTACAGCTGTGTGTGTTCTGCATTCTCCATGCCATTTTTTACTGTGCAGATATCTTTAGTTCTTATACGTTGGAATACGCTGAAATAATATTTATATCAAAATGATAACTTTAAAACTGAAAATGACTTCAGATATATTTTCTTATTGTTAAACTTTGAACAAAATATGTGAAACAAGTAATAGTTTAGAACATGAACTCGATTGCAAAACTGTGTTAACACCACGAGTAAGAGAGCTAGTCTCTGAACTGTATTAAAAACCAAATATATTTGCATTGGATTAGGTATTAGAGTGTACAAGTATATCTGGCTATAATAGTTCATAAATACGTCAT
The DNA here is from genome assembly GCA_037953745.1 of Lithodes maja. NCBI lineage: Eukaryota > Metazoa > Arthropoda > Malacostraca > Decapoda > Lithodidae > Lithodes > Lithodes maja. The sequence continues at coordinate 16,378 of JBAKBP010028026.1, read as the reverse complement.
CGCAATTAAAGTGTTCAGATTGAAAAGTTGGATATTGTGAGTTGTACATAAATAAAATAAAGTTAATTGTGAGAATAAGAGAATCCCTTACTCTGTGCACATTGCCGACTCACTCCCCACCATCTCCTCGAGGACAAGTCTCGAGCACATCTCTAAAGGAAAACTCTGCGTGCTGGAGTAAGAGGTTGCTGGGTAAAGAGAAGGAGGCAGGGGTCAGAGACGAAGAGGTCCCCCACAACTCGGGGAAAAATGCCTCTCCAACGCCCCCTCCACCGAGGCCTGGTAGGAGGGGGCGAGTCTCCCCCTTGCACACTGCTACACTGCCTCCTAGTCTTCCTCCACACCTCCCTGCTTCTAACCCAAGTCTACGGGGAATATCACGGTAAGTCCATATTCAGGTTCACCAAGCACCTGTCCAGTGGATTAGATACCGTATGTTTCTGGTAGATTATACTACATCCGGCAAACATTAATGAGGCGCCCTTAACCCTGTCGTTATGAGAGATCATTTATTGGATGGTGGAATTGTCTTTGTGTATCATTATTACTTAAGCACACCTCGAGATTATTAGCATATTAAATATGAAAGCCCCATGCCCAGGCAAATCAAAATAGGGGGTGGGGGGTGGGGGGTGTTAAGTTTGATGGAGGTCTAAGGAGGAAACTAAAAAACAAAACAAAACAAAGATACATACATGAGCAAATAAATTGTATGTAGCAAATACATGTGTTCCAATACAGCCTGAAGTACTGTGATCGACTGGTCATGTGTACCAATTGTGTTAGTATAGGCTTTATATATGGCCCACACAATTTTGTAAGGGGGGTCACCTGCCTTTTTGATCTTTCTCTCCTTTTCTCTCTTTCTCTGGCTTGTATCCATTCGGCCCCATTCAGTCAACTGTTTGAAGACGTTTATCCCCATTCAGGTGTTGATTTTTTTTCCTGGCGAGCGAAAGCGAGCCAGCATTGTATGGAGAAATCCGGCATCGCCGGAGAAATTTTTCTATCGAAAAATGTACAAATTTATCTTTCTGTAAAACAAAATATATATATATATATATATATATATATGTTGGCTCGCTACCGCTCGCCAGGAAAATATTGACACTTGGATGGGGTAAACGTTTTAAAACAGTAGGCTGAATTGGGTCGAATGGATAAAACCCACAGAGAGAGAGAGAGAGAGTAAGAGAGAAAACACATGAGGTGGGCCTCCTTAAGTGTAGTTACAGGTTTCTCTCTGGGCAGTATCATGAGCAGGAACATGCAAAGCGCTCCTCTCTTGCTCGGCAATCTCATTTTTCGGTCCTCTATTTCTCGTGATGCTGGTTTTCGCAGAGGTAATGGCTGGCGATATTGCTACTGGGCTAAAATAACTAAATTGGGGATCATTATCCAAAAAAAGAAAAACAGAAAATAGTCAAGCATCGTAACTGCATTCGTTTAGTTGATCAATTTTATTTAATCTATGTAATTTAGTTTTATTTTTTATTTTGAATGAAGGGGGCTAATATGTTGCTTTTGAATGAAGGGGGCTAATATGTTGCTTTTGAATGAAGGGGGCTAATATGTTGCTTTTGAATGAAGGGGGCTAATATGTTGCTTTTGAATGAAGGGGGTTAATATGTTGCTTTTGAATGAAGGGGGCTAATATGTTGCTTTTGAATGAAGGGGGCTAATATGTTGCTTTTGAATGAAGGGGGCTAATATGTTGCTTTTGAATGAAGGGGGCTAATATGTTGCTTTTGAATGAGGGGGCTAATATGTTGCTCTTGATAATATTGAAATTATTCAAGTTGATTTTATAATTTGACAGTTATAAAATGATCAACAACACACAATGTGTATGTTTTTGAAAGAGTCGACTATGAAATATGTGTAGACATGTATGGCCCATTATGTGTAGACATGTATGGCCCATTATGTGTAGACATGTATGGCCCATTATGTGTAGACATGTATGGCCCATTATGAGTAGACATGTATGGCCCATTTGCTCTATTACTTTATAAGTTTGAAGATGTTTATGGTCGAGATCTCTGGCATAGTATTGTACTGGAAAGACAATAGTAGTTTTTCTAAGTTCCTGGACTAATTATTACTATTTCATATTGTCTATTATTATTCAAGATGGACAAAACACTTCCAACTTTGGGACATTATTGGACTAACTATTATTGCATGTGTACACACCATTATTGCATGTGTACACACCATTATTGCATGTGTACACACCATTATTGCATGTGTACACACCATTTGTTATCGTTGGGAAGCTGAAGTTATACAGTATATTTCTGGCACAGATTTTCAAAGGAAAACGAACCACAGCAGATGTACTGATTCTCGCTAGGTTACTCGTTGAGAAATAATGATTATAAAAGGAAAGTCTGCCACACTATATAACTAGAGGACCTGTAGGGAAAACTACGGTAACTTGGGGGAATCAAGGCAAGTCATTTATTAAGATGGTTTCACAAGTTACTATTAGGTAATGAAGTAAGTGGGAAAGCTTTTGGGATGGCCTTGATAAGCCACAATGTCTTTTTGTATTCGGTTTTTAAGGATATTTAAATCACGAAATTATTTATCCCATTCCTATACCCAAACTCCCGTTCATCGTTCTGCCCGATAACAGCCCTTCGAATGTTTCCCAACTCACTGGAATCAATAACATCCACTGATTAAATATCAAATTTATTCTGAGTATCACTAAACAATGTTATTCAGCTTTGGAAGTATTTGTGGACGCCAAGGCATTAATTCCTATTAGTTCCCATAGGTCCTTTCTAATTTGAATACATTGTTTGACAGACACTGCTAAAGCGCAGATCGAACAAAGGCAAACTCCAACAAAAGCAATAACAGCTGTGACCTGATTTATTTGGCCAGCTGTACTTCCCACAGTAAGGTAAAATAGGACTTCAGAGGCTATCAACCCTTCTGGATTATTAAGCCAGCACACTGTAAGTCAAGAATAGCGTCAGGACTGCAGCTCCTTTTCGAGAACTCCAAACCCCTGTCCCCACATTTTTAAATTTTTGTTATTATTATTATTATTATTTTTTTTATGGTAGGGGCCTCACAGTTAGTTAGTTAAAATGGGACTTCAGAGGCTATCAACCCTATAGGATTATTAAGCCAGCACACTGTAAGTCAAGAATAACGTCAGGACTGGAGCATCTCTGCGAAAACTCCAGTCCCTTGTCCCCACAGTAATGCAGTCTCATGGTTAAAAGTTTTAAGACTGCGACGGTAAAGGTCAGCCTCCATTACATTACAGCTCCGAGGCTCCACCAGACCCCACCGCTACGGAGAGGCGCTCAATAAAGTTGCCCGGGGATTATACACCAACTGTTCAGCCTACTGTTTTAAGACGTTTACCCCCATCCAGTTGTCAATATTTTCCTGGCGAGCGGTAGCGAGCCAGCATATATATTTGTTTTGTTTTGACAGCAAGCTAAATTTGTACATTTTTCGATAGAAAAATGTTTCCGGCGAAGCCAGATTTCTCCATACAATCAATGCTGGCTTGCTATCGCTCGCCAGGAAAAAATCAACACCTGGATGGGGGTAAACTTTTTAAAACAGTTGGCTGAATGGGGCCGAATGGATACAAGCCAGAGAAAGAGAGAAAAGGGGAGAAAGGTAAAAAAATAGCAGGTGACCCCCCCTTAAAAATGCCCTAAATAAAAAGGTTCACATCACTAAAATATAACATTACTATAACCACACTAAAATATAACATTGCTATAACATTACTATAACAACACTAAAAATAACATTGCTATAACATTATTATAACAACACTAAAAATAACATTGCTATAACATTACTATAACAACACTAAAATATAACATTGCTATAACATTACTATAACAACACTAAAATATAACATTGCTATAACTTGCGTGTGTTCCTAATCAGTTGGTGTAGCATTGTTGACTTTCATAATTATGTACCAAAAAATGTTGCTTCAGCTACAGTCTGCTATCAATATTATCAATATTATTAGCAAATTACTGTTCACATTTGTATTTAGACAATTGTGCTGCAGCATAATAATTTGAAGTTTATTTTTTAGAACGTGTGAATACGTGAGCCGCAGTAATTGTGTAGTTGCTCGTACGGGTGTTTTACGCTCCATGGTGGTGTGTATTAAGGGGAGGTTTTTAGTGTGTTTCCTAGACTTCCATCAAGCTTGAAATTACACCCCCTTGACCCCCTTTCAAGATAAATTTGTACATTTTTCGGTAGAAAAATGTCCCGGCCGAAGGCCGATTCCTCTTAAATTGCAGGCTCGCTATCGCTCGCCAGGAAAAAATTAACACCTAAATGGGACGAAAGGTCTTAAAAGTGACATAAATTGGGTGAAAGGTCTTAAAATTGCCAAACTAATGGGGCTAACATCTTAAAATCTCAATAGCAATGGGGCTAAACATGAGGGAGAAGGGGGTAAAGAAAAAAGTCCCTCAAGTGGAAATCTCCCCTTAATTATTTTCATGTGTGGGGCTGTTTCCAGAAGGCGCGGGGCTTGTGTGGGTGGCTGCACAATGTGTTAGTGTGTGTTTGTGTGTGTGTGTGTGGTTATAAAAGAATAGTGTCAACTTGAGTCGGTGCACGTTTGTAGATATCGTACACTTCTCTAAATGATGGAAGTGTGAATTTAAATAATGGTTTGTACCGTGAATATTTAGCATTATGTTATAATTTGGTTATTAGTATCCAGTATGTTTCGATGAAGCCAAACGTGCATGTGAGTGTTTTTTTGGTATATATGTAATCATTATTTCCTTACCAATGTGATTACTGTATGTGCATTTTAATTAATTCGTGTTCATAAAATTATATATATTCAGGAAAATACCTTTCATCGGATTACCGTTAATTTAAGATCTACCTACCCTAAGTATTTTATTTTGTTTGACTTTAATGTTTTCCATTTAACTAAGTCTCGTACCGAGCCGTATTATATTATAATATATCTAGCACTGTTGTAGTTATACGTCCGCCTGTGTTTTATATTTTTAAACCATTTTAAGATCTCTTTTGTATACCTTTTAAGAGAGCTTTCATGCTCCCAAAAGGCTTAGCCAGGACTGTTAATATACTTTTCTGTGTAAATGATGACACATTTATGGACAATATTTTTGGTTAAATGAACAAATAAACTAAAAAAAAAAAAAAATAAAAAAAAAATAATAATAATAATAATAATAATAATAACCCTCTCAGCACCATGATGCCTCTCTACCATTTTAGATGATTTTATGCAGTTTAATAAGGGCCTATGTTACAAAGAGGGTTTATTAAGAGCGTGCGTACCCTTTTGACTCGTATAAGCAGATTACACATGAAAGAAAATCGTCTAATGGTAACCCGAATACGATGATAATTACTTAATAGTGATGAAGGGGTTAAGAATGATTCTCTAAACGTTGTGGATTCAAGGAAAATGCAATTCTTACAATAGAAGTAAGATTTATAAAGACAATCAGAAGCCTAGATTCGTACGTTATCTAGGCTTCTGATTAGTGTTTTTTTTTTTTTTTGCTATGTGAGTGAGGGAGACAGAAGGCAGAACTACCTGTAGCGAGTGCCTCCCCCATTAATATAGTAAGAATGTTATTTTATTCATAGGCCTAGTGATGGACCTTGTGTGGGGGTGTTTTTTTACTAAGTTTGAGGGAGTTCTATTGAGGAAACTATAAAGTAAATTAATAAATTACTTAATATACCAAAAAGACAGCCACTAGCCCCTTAAGGGAGCCCACCTCGCTTGTTTTCTCTTTCTCTCCCTCTCTCTTTGGCTTGTATCCATTCGGCTCCATTCAGTCTACTGTTTTAAGACGTTTACCACCCATCCAGGTGTTATTATTTTCCTGGCGAGTGGGAGCGAGCCAGCATTTATATATTTTGTTTTGACAGCAAGCTAAATTTGTATATTTTTCGATAGAAACATTTCTCCGGCGAAGTCAGGTTTCTCCATACAATGCTGGCTCGCTATCGCTCGCCAGGAAGAAATCGACACTTGGATGGGAATAAACGTCTTAAAACAGTTGGTGAATGGGGCCAAATGAATACAAGCCTGGGAAAGAGAGAAAAGGAGAGAAAAATAACAAAAGCCGGTGACCCCCCCTTAACACAATTATCGTCCTACTGGCAAGCATCCAGCATTCTCCCCATGCAAATGATATGCGAACTTGAAATAATTTTCATTCTGTCTATCCATTTAATAATTCAATTGTTGCATTAATTTAATTTCAATTTTTTTAACTCAACCCATTTCAGAATGTTCCAATCAATTTAATTTCTAGCTCAATCGTACTAATCCCATCCACTCTAACACGCAGCTCAACAAGTGCCCATATTGTCCTGGTCCTGAAGTCATTCTCTCAGCAATTTTAGCTCAATTATCTATCCATATACTATTCACTTCAATGATTTGCCATCAATATAATCTCAATCTCTATCTCATTAATTCTATCCATTCCAACATAACCAATACTGGGAAGCGTCCAGAGTTCCCCGGGTCCTGAAATCACTCTCGATCCCCTGTTGATATGCCCGGGGCGCGTTATTCCCAGTGACGTGTAATCAGGGCCGGTCCTTCCTGTCTGCTCCCTCCCTTCTGGCTGCTGCTCTTACTACCCTGGACACATGCGAGGCTTTGGCAGCACAGGGGGGGAGGGGGGGGTTATTGAGCAGTGTAGATCAAGTAGGGTGGGAGACGTTCCAAGCTCTATCTATCTATCTTCTATGTATCTATCTATCTATCTATCTATGTATCTATCTATCGTATCTATCTATCTATATGTATCTATATATCTAATGTATCTATCTACCTATCTATGTATCTATCTATTTATCTATCTATGTATCTATCTACCTATCTCATGTATCTATCTATCTATCTATGTATCTATCTATCTATCTATGTATCTATCTATCTATCTATGTATCTATTGCCAAACACATTGATGATGCTTCTCTTCACAATTCCAACCCCATCTACAGCCGCACCACATTGTTTGTCAGTTTCTCCATGTGATGATACACGTGCTTATTAATTAAGTCTATACTGTATTAATTAAGTATACTGTATTAATTAAGTATATACTGTATTAATTAAGTATATACTGTATTAATTAAGCATATACTGTATTAATTAAGCATATACTGTATTAATTAAGCATATACTGTATTTCCTTTCCTCCCACTCTTGACCTATGTCTCTCCAACAACATCCATGTATTACGTGCGTCAGTGCTGGGATCACCAACCAATCATGCAGTGACTTCCTGCCTTCCATGCCCACCTCCCTACTCCTAGTGACTTCCTTCCTTCCATGCCCACTTCCCTACTCCTAGTAACTTCCTTCCTTCCATGCCCATTCTCCCTAATCCTAGTAACTTCCTTCCTTCCATGCCCACCTCCCTACTCCTAGTAACGTCCTTCCTTCCATGCCCACCTCCCTACTCCTAGTGACTTCCTTCCTTCCATGCCCACCTCCCTACTCCTAGTAACGTCCTTCCTTCCATGCCCACCTCCCTACTCCTAGTAACTTCCTTCCTTCCATGCCCCACCTCCCTATTCCTAGTGACTTCCTTCCTTCCATGCCCACCTCCCTACTCCTAGTAACTTCTTTCAACATAATCCCTTCCCCCCACCCCCCCCCACCACCTTGATTCTTGAAACATGCGAGGTATCGAAAGACGGAGGGAGAGGGTGATGGATGAAGCATTGAACAATAAGTAACACCCCCGTTCTTAACATTAATTATCAATTACAAACCCCAATGTTCTTGGATAAACTAATGAAAGCATATGGTCCTCCCGGGATTCGAACTCGGGACACCACACCCAGAAAATAAACATCTAAACCATTACACCACCAACACCGTTACGTGGGGTAAAAAGTTAGAGATTACTGGATTACACAATGCGAGGGCTAGGTAGAAAGGGAGGGGAAGAAGGTAATGGGGTAGGACATTGAGGTTATATTGAGGTTATTCCTGGCAAGCGATAGCGAGCCAGCTTTGTGTGGAGAAATCCGGCTTCGCCGGAGAAATTTTTTCTATCGAAAAATGTACACATTTAGCTTGCTGTCAAAACAAATATATATATATAATAATATATATATATATATGCTGGCTCGCTACCGCTTGCCAGGAAAATATTGACACCTGGATGTGGGTAAACGTCTTAAAACAGTAGGCTGAATGGGGCTGAATGGATACAAGCCAAAGAGAGAGGGAGCGAAAGAGAAAAAAAGCGAGGTGGGCTCCCTTAAACCGAGTTGTAGTTGACAGGGGCGCTTTGAATTGGATGTAACGGGTGAGAACACAGCGTTACCAGAGCGTTGGGCAGAATTGACGACATTAGCCTGTGCGAGTTAGGGCAAGCGCTATGCAGTGGATAGAATTAATGAAATTAAGCTGAAGTTAATGGTATTTCGGGGGGGATGGTTAATTTTTTGGGCGGTTTTTGCATGTATTCATTATTTTTCTAGTTTCCTCCCTAGACCTCCATCACAAATTAAAAAAAAAACATCCATTAGATCCCCCTTCTAGATTTATTTGTACCTTTTTCGGTAGACAAATTTCCCGCCAAAGGCCGGCTCTTCCAACATTACAGGCTCACTATCGTTCGCCAGGGAAAAAATCGACACCTAAATAGCACGAAATGTCTAAATATTGACTAAGAAATGGGGCGAAATGTCTTATAATCGACTAACTAATGGGGCAAACATCTTTAACATCTGAAAATTAATGGGGCTAAACATGAGGGAGAAAGTGGTCCAGAAAACCGGCCCATCCCCCCTTAATTGGCGAGTCTATCTATATATCTATCTATCTACTCAGGCACATACCCATTTTTTTTTTTTTTTTTTTTTTTTTAGCTCGGGGTGGCCGACTCGAGACAGAGCCCAAACAGGGACAACACAACACTACAAAACAAACACAAATTCACATACATATAGATCGCCCAGGAGAAGACTCAGACACCAGGAATCAGTAAGGGCACTCCGGCACTCTGGCACATTACACAACCCTGTCGCAGACTTACATTTACCTCAACCCACTCACACACAACCCACTCACACACAACCCACTCACACACAACCCACTCACACACAACCCACTCACACACAACCCACTCACACACAACCCACTCACACACAACCCACTCACACACAACTCATTGTTTCCTACACTAACACACGCTCTGCTCTCTTCATAAAAACTCTTGACTGCTCTTAACAAATTTCCTCCAATATCACAAATCCTTAGCACCTTCTACATTGCTTCTCGATCCACACAATCATACGCCTTTTTCCAAAATCATTAAAAACCCAAAATATTTGTTGCTTCTCTAAATACTTCTCTAAGTACTTCTCTAAATACTTCTCTAAACTCTGATCCATGTGGAGGGAATGATGAGAAGTTGATGGATATGGAGGGTATGTAAGTGTGCTCAAGTTGATGGATATGGAGGGTATGTAAGTGTGCTCAAGTTGATGATAAAACCCTGGGAGAGTAACAATTAATTACGGGATAATTAGGTTGATGTTAATGAGGAGGCGTTGAAATGGATATATTTAATGAGCTAAATTAGGTAGGGATAATTGCCCACTTGCGAGTTCCAAGCTATAAGGAAGTTGGAGCTGTAGACATCGATATTAACCCCTTCTGTACCGGAGACGTCTTTATAATATTATTCTGGGTATATTTAGATGTTTGTCTGTGCTTTACGAAGGATGTGTGGTAGTACAAAGGGTTAAAATATAAATATAATAAATGTCTACCTCTTGTTTGCATTTCGAAGGTTCTTTTAAGGGGAGATCTCCACTCGAGGGATTTTTTTCTTGACCCCTTTCTCCCTCATGTTTAGCCCCATTGCTTTTGATATTATAAAACGTTTGTCCCATTAGTTTAGCGATTTTAAGAACTTTCACCCCATATTAAGACCTTTCCTGCAATTCAGGTGTCGATTTTATCCTGGCGAGCGATAGCGAGCCTGAAATTTAAGAGGAATTCGGCCTTCGGCCTGGACATTTTTCTACCGAAAAATGTACACATTTATCTTGAAAGGGGGTCAAGGGGGTTTAATTTTAAGTTTGATGGAGGTTAAGGTAATAAACTAAAAACCTCCCCTTAATCCGTTGGAGGCATCAACACGTTTCAGAGTAAATAACCGCGTCTGTGTATTAACTTAGGTTACCAACCCTAGAATTTATAGTAACAAGTTAAATGGCTATACCCAATGACGGACATGTTTGAGTATCTATATAGTGGAGGCAATACAAGCAAGTCGAAATGAAGACAAATATATAGAAAATGTAGAGGAGAAAATTATAGAAACGGTACAACCAACTGCAACTTTATCTGGTACACCATACTGTAGGATAAACTAACAGTAAACAGTAATTTAGTGATTTGATTGGATACATTATTGTGGTTCAAGAGAATGTTTGTAAATAATATTCCTGTGCATCATAGTTGTTCAATAATTGTTTTTTTTTTTTTTTATGTGATTTGGCTGCTGTCACTGTTGCACTTTGAAGCGAAATTATCAAGCTGCCAAAACTATTCGAAAACAAGCCGAGAAGGACTTTTTTCACTCGTAAGGTCAAGGCAATTACGGTCCAAGATTGCTTTAGTCGGTCACAGTTTGGACGAGTTTTAGACGACGACGCAACCTCTGCTTCAAGTGACACAGACACTTATTTGGCTGGTAACTCAATTATTATGTTGTTTTTTCTTTTTGTTAAGGGGGTAGAGCTTGTTTTTTGGTTTGTGTATTCATTTAATAATCTATTGCTTAGTTTGCTCGCTAGACGTCCATCACACTTAAAATAATACCCCCTAGGCCCCTTTTCAAGAACAATTTATACATTTTTCGGTAGAAAAATGTCCCGACCCAAGGCCGGTTCTTTCTAAAATTACAGGCTCGCTATCGCTCGCCAGGAAAAAATCTATACCTAAATGGCACAAAAGGTCTTAATATTGACAAAGAAATAGGGCGAACGGTCTTAAAATCGTCAAACTAATGGAACAAACGTCTTAAAATCACAAAACTTAATATGTTAAACATGAGAGAGAAGGAGGTCCATAAAAAGCGACTACCTCCCCCTTAAAAGTATGGCTGCAATATATATAATAACTGTATGCTGCAAACAATGGGTAAGCATAAAGGAATACAGTCACTATATAACAACACTGGAACACATATTAATTGTATTCATTTAACCACATTTTAGAAAGATTACTAATTATCTCCGTCAACGAAGTTTGCTTGGATAAGGATAAGTTTGTGCCTCCGTTTGACTTCCTGTTTTTTGTCTAAATAAAGATATCTCAAAAAAATTATGAACCGCTTAGAACGATGTATAATACAAGCAAGCTTTTTCCTATTCCCTAAAATAATGCATGAAACAATAAACACACATACTTTCTTCTCTCCTCCTACAAAATGCCCGAAACAATCAACCACTCTCTCTCTCTCACACACACACTGCCTTCCTTCCTCTTCCCAACACAAAAATGTCGGAAACAATAATGCCTTAAAAAAAAAAAAAAGAGGACCTTCTGCCCCAGACCCCGAGGGACACATTTAGCTTGTATAATTCTCCCGTTTCCCAGTTTCTTCTTCCGTATGGGACTTCTTTTGTTGCCCCACGGTTGGCGTTTTTTCTCACCCACCTCCTCCTCCTTCTCCTTCTCCTTCTCCTTCTTTTTCTCCTCCTCCTCGTCCTCCTCCTTCTCCTCCTCATCTTCCTCCTCCTCCTCCTCCTTCAGTTACATGGATCACAGCCTGTTTGCCTATTTTCACTTGGCCTTTCTCTACTTGGTTTGCCAGTCACGTCATCCACAATCACATTGCAACTGACCTGATTGTAACCGATCATAATCTATTTTATTTTCCATCATAACTTTTCCTTAACTTAATTTATCTTAATCAAATCCAGTCCTACCTAATATTATCTTAGCTTGATATTAATCTATCCTAAACTAGCTTACCCTAACCTAACCAATTTCAAGCTTTGATCGAATCGCTAGCGTATAAACGAAAAGAAGGGGGTTTGAGGGAGTAAGGGAACGGTGAAAGGAGGGGGACGGGGAGGGGGGGGGGGGGGAGGAATATGGGATACGATGATTGTAAATTTTATAGAATTAATTTATATGCCAATAAATTAAAGTTAAGGTATTGAACAAAATCAAAGGGAAACGGAGTGCTTTAAGGGGAGGTATTTAGTTTGTTCCCTAGACCTCCATCAAGCTTAAAATTACACCCCCTTGAGTCCCTTTCAAGATAAATTTGTACATTTTTCGGTAGAAAAATTTCCCGGCCAAAGGCCGGTTCTTCTTAAATTACAGGCTCGCTATCGCTCGCCAGGATAAAAATCGACACCTGAATGGCACGAAAGGTCTTAATATGGGGTGAAAGTTCTTAAAATCGCTAAATTAATGGGGCAAACGTTTTATAATATCAAAAGCAATGGGGCTAAACATGAGGGAGAAAGGGGTCAAGAAAAAAAACCCTCAAGTGGAGATCTCCCCTTAACGCACTTGAATAACATGCCTCCATTGGTGCAGTACGCAAAAAAAAAAAAAAAAAAAAAATGATAACTACTTGATAACCCCTTCAGTACCGGTGACGTTTTTATAACTTTATTCTGGCTACTATTATACGATTTTACTCAGTTTCAAGAGGGCCTCCAGCAGTTGACCTCCTTCAAACTATCTCACGTAACCCTTTCTACTACCACAGATCCTTCTTAAACTGCACACAATCCTCTAGATATAACCAGAATAAAATGATAAAGACGTCGCCGGTACAGAAGGGGTTAATTGTGAAAAATAAAGTGATTAGTTAAGGTCAGAGGTGAACAATAGAGTATTGATTATGAAGTGAAGGTTGAAGGAATTGTTCTCATTAAAATACGGGCAAGTGGAAAGTCAAGTGTATATTAATTAATGCAATGAGGAATATGATGAAGGAAGGTAAACTATTGCATAACACAATATGATGATCTTAAGGGGGGTCACCGGCTTTTGTTTTTATCTTTCTCTCCTTTTCTCTCTTTCCCTGGCTTGTATCCATTCGGCCCCATTCAGCCAACTGTTTTAAGACGTTAACCCCATGCAAGTGTCGATTTCTTCCTGGCGAACGACAGCGAGCCAGCATTGTATGGAGAAATCCGGCTTCGCCGGAGAATTTTTTCTATCGAAAAAATGTACAAATTTAGCTTGCTGTCAAAACAAAAATATATATATGCTGGCTGGCTACCGCTCGCCAGGAAAATATTGACACCTGAATGCGGGTAAACGTCTTAAAACAGTAGGCTGAATGGGGCCGAATGAATACAAGCCAAAGAGAGAGGGAGAGAAAGACAAAAAAAGCGAGGTGGGCTCCCTTAAATTAAATAAGGGGGCATTGGATGGAAGTTGGTCAGTGAATTAGGGTTATCAAATGAAGAATATTAAAGGGAGAACACGTGGATGCAAGTAGATGACCGGTGTGTGTGTGTGTGTGTGTGTGTGTGTTATTCACTTGCTTGTTTCGTCAAGGGGAATCCACGCAATGCGAGCTAAGCTCATTATTATCGCGCCTCCTTAACTGGGAATGTATTGCGTGAAATGCATGTTAAGTGTTTATGTATCGTTGGAATGGCTGTGGATGTGTGTGTAGTCTGTATTTTAGCCAATTGGCGACATCTGGAAACGAAGGCTTAGGGTTAATCTGTATGGTACCATTCTCACTACGGTACCAGTCTCACCCGAAGGCTTAGGTTGACCAGTAGCTTAGGTGAACCATATGATACCCATCTCGCCTTGTACCATTTTTGCCAACCCCAGATGGGACGTCACAACGTCGTCCACTTATTCCAGGTACCTATTTACAGCTAGGTGAACTGAGGCTAACACATGAAAGGAGACAAGCCCAATTTGTCTCCGCCCGGCCGGGGGATTGAACCCCCGATCCCTCGTGTGTGAGACGAGAGCGCTACCTACTAGGCTACGGGCTGTGTGTGTGTGTGTGTGTGTGTGTGTGTGTGTGCCATTGTTCAAAGGTTATGTTTGAAGAGGGAGGGAGACCAGTGAACTATAAAGAGAATGGAAGGGTCGAGGGAGGGGTAATTAAGACAATTGTAAAGAAACAAATAATAAAATACAATTTGTATTAAAATAATGTAAGGAAATGAGTGAAGGACTCAGTGTCGTGAATTCAAAATTGAAAAAGTATATACCGGTATATATATATATATATATATATATATATTGAGAATATATCACAAATACACGTGAGCCACTAAATGTTTCTAGTCTCTCAGTGGGAATCGAACCATCGACCATCAGAACGATAGCCGACGCTTAATCAATTACACCACGGCAGTCTAAAAGACACTCAGCCTTCTATCCTATTTATGTTAGGGAGAAGGGAAACCCACTAGGCGAATATATTTCAATTCAAACCTAGTTGTAGGATCCATATTTCCAGAATACCATACACGGATTTTTGAGTGTCCCGACGCAACTCGGGTTGAAATTGATTTCATTTAATTCTAACCCACAAAGCATGAGAGTTACAAATATTGAGAATATATCACAAATACACGTGAGCCACTAAATGTTTCTAGTCTCTCAGTGGGATCGAACCATCGACCATCAGAACGGTACGCCTAATATAAGATGTGTTAGGTACTGTACAGTGGTTTGGAATCGCAAAGTGTAAAGCAGGACATTAGAAACGTAAATAATGTAACTTGCTCGAAAACAGAGTAAAGAGATGGACAACATTTTAAAATGCTTGTTATTGCTGGACGATCTACTGTATATTCAGCATAGAAATTCTATTATATTCTATATACTCAGGCCCAATCCCCACTGTTCCTATTTTTTTTTTTTTTTTTCCCTCTTTTCCTTTTTTTTTTGGGGGGGGGGGGGGGGAGCCGACTCAAGACAGAGCCAATAGAAATAACATCTAGATATCAAAACAATCTCGAGTAGCTCTTTCAATCACGCTGGTTCCTTCACAGTTCTAACCCCAACAAATCTTCCCTAAACGGCATGAAATCGTCTGCACCCAGCCAACAACGATATCAACAAAAGTGGAGTAATTATCGTCAAAGGGTTAAGGGAACACTGACTGCTTTTTTGGCCTATAAATTTATTAATTCATATATTCTTAGTTTCCTCGCTAGACATCCCTCAAACTTAGAAAAACATCCCCTAGACCCCCCTCAAAATAAATTTGTACATTTTTCGGTAGGAAAATGTCCCGGCCGAAGGCCGGTTCCTCTTACAATTACAGGCTCGTCATCGCTCGCCAGGACAAAATCGACAACTAAATGGCACGATAGGTCTTAACATTTATAACCAAATGGGACGAAAGGTCTTAACATCACCAAACAAATGGGACGAACGTCTAAATATCTAAAAAATAATGGGACTAAGCACGAGGGAGAATGGTGACCAGAAAACCGACTGTCTCCCCCTTAAAGAGAGTGCCAGGAGAGGGGCGATGAAGGTACACACGGTAGGGGGAGGAGGATTAAGATCTTGGGATTACTCGGATTACAAACACGTAGGGAAGAGGCTAAGAGGGAGTTATATATTTGGAGGAGGAAGAGAAGGGGGGAAGGGGGGGGGGGCTGATAGAGGAGGAGGTTGTGGAGAAGAGAGTAGGCCTACACAGATTGCACTGACTTTGCGGTCCCTACTCGGCAGTCCGGACTTAATTCTAACCAAATTTGAGAGCTTAGAGGGGAATACAGAGGAAAGGATCAATTGGGGGGGGGGGGGTGAAGGTTGAAGAGGAGAGGGAAGAGAATAAAAGCAACTGAAAAAGAGGGAGGAAGAAATGCACATAAATAATCATAACAATAATACGAGAGAGAGAGAGAGAGAGAGAGAGAGAGAGAGAGAGAGTGTTTTGAACAGATGAATAAGGCGCAGTAGAAGACAATCCAAACCCTAGGTGAAGGTGAGCAGGAGATATTTTGCCACAATCAATTTCAAGCGGAGTGGTGATCAATAGAACGGAACCCTCGGCTAAGATGCCAAGGTCAATAGAAGTAAGAGAGAGAGAGATAGAGAGAGAGAGAGAGAGAGATATATATATATATAGAGAGAGAGAGAGGGACAGACAGACAGAGAGAGAGAGAGAGAGGGAGAGAGCGATAAGGGGTCGGCAAGAGAAGGAATACATAAGCCGAGTTAAAAGGATTGCAAAGTTGGTGAAGAGAAGGTGAGGAGTTCTCGAGGGAGTTGCCTGGAGAGTGGTTAGGGGGGGCGGGGGGCTGTTACATGGAGTTTGGGTACATTAAGTAGAGTTGGGGTGCATAAAGTGGAGTTGGGGTGCATAAAACT
>JBAKBP010028025.1:0-29223 GCA_037953745.1 Lithodes maja | reverse complement strand
CTATGAATAGAAACAATACAATAGAATGATATTTTATCTAGTGTGCCATATTTCCATTTGTAAACGCATGTATATGTATATATTGTATACCCGATTATTGTCTATCTCTAAATACCTTTAATTTTGTGCCTTTTCAGGTGTTGCATCTCCTGCCACCACCACAGCTGAGAGCACCATTCCACCAGAGGAGGAGGAGGAGGAGCCTGATGCCTCTCATTCCCCGGGGCAATCCCCACATGAGGAGGAGGAGGAGGAGGAGCAGCAGCAGCCGGCGCCCAAGAAGGGGAAGAAGAAGGCTGATGGTGCTCCGAAACAAGGCTGGAGTCTCCCCGACCTAACGGAGCAGGAGCTGGTGGAGTGGCTTCAGGCCAACACCTACCTGTGGCTCCGCAGTACTAAGGACTACCACAGAAAGAAGGCTGCGTGGGAGATGAAGGCCAAGGAGCTGGGGGTCAGTCTGAAACACCTACAGAACTGGTGGAAGAACATAAAAGACTGGTACGTCAAGCTGTCCAAGAGGACCACTGGGCCAGGCAACCAAGCTGTTGACCGCGAGGGACAAGTGGGTGTTGAAGAACATCGCCTTCTACAAAAGTAAGTACATCTCATTATATGTATTTGAGAAGCTTGGAAATGAAACAAATATAGTTAAATACAGTAATATTATTTTATAAAATCATGACCAAAGTTTATTAAACATCATATCACTGTATTCACAAAGTAAAGGTGTAAATTATATTCCCAGAAATATATAAATATGTATTTGTCTATGCCATTATATTAAACAAATGTTTAACTTGTTTCAGGTTCCATGCCCACTGATGTCCCGGACACCCTAGTCAGCCTGCCCCGTTCCCCATCTTCCACCGGTTCCGCCTCCTCTGCTGCACCTGCTGCTGCCGCCCCGACCTCCCAGGCACAGGAGTCACATGACTCCGGGGATGCCAACATCTTGGAGGACATGGAGGTGGCAGGGACGGAGCAGGCCTCAACAAGCCGCCGCAATAGGAGGACTGCAGGCTATGAGAGCCAAGAGGAGGGCTGGATGCTGGACCTCTGATCCACCATGAAGGCCAACCAGGCACTGCTGGAGAGGGTGCTGCAGGAGAGGCCTCAGCCCCAGACACGTAGGGAGGCCTTTATACGCTATGTGTCCGACATCCTGCGCACTGTCCCTGACGAGGAGTACCAGGTGCTGCACGACATAATAGCGGACACTTTGCGTCAGCGACACATGGGGCCCTCTACATCGGGGGCTGGACCGGGCCCCTCAACAGCACCACAAGCCAGCGCCTCCACCTCACAACAGTCCGCCTTCACACCACCCACCTACAGCCAGCCGCAGTATTATCAGCTGCCGGGATTAGCGAGTCCCAGTCCCAGCAACTGGCAGTATGGTGTGGGTGGTGGCCAGCAGTCCCAGTCCCTCCAGCCACTCCAGCCACTCACGACACCTGTCCGGTCTAGGGACTCGGCAGAATCTGTCGGTAGGATTCTGGCCTCCAGCATTGCGGAGGACTGGAATGTAGCCCCAGGCCCTTCTACAAGACGGCCTGACGACACCTCCGGTGGCCCAGGTTCTCTATGAACCCATATGCATCTTTAATTTCTTTTTGTATAATATTCCCATGTTTATATGTATTATTTGTATTATTTTGTATTATTTGTATTATTATTTATTTTTATTTAGTATTAGTATTATTTCTATTATTTGTGAAATATGTATTATTTATTTTATTTTCTTAATAAATAACTGTATAATTTTCCATATGCTTGTTTCCATTCCCTTAACTTGACTGTTTTTCATAGGTTTTCTATAGTAATAATAATAATATCTTAATAATAAATACTCACAATAATAATAATAATAAGGAAATAAATAATAACAATAATATTATAATAATAAAGCCTGAGCGAAAATAGGACTCAAGAAAACAACAAGTGAGGCGGCTATTAAATATTTATTATGTAACACAATATTATGGTAGAACAGCTATATGTTCAGTCAAATAAATTGGGTGTTTACAATAACTTAAAAGGTATCCACCAGTAGCCTGCACAATAACTAGAAACGGGGTAGGAGCATGTTATCCTGCCATGGAACCCTTCCAGCAGGTGAGTTGCACCATTCCATGATGAGGTTCCTCTGAGCCTTGGCTTTCCTGAAGTCTCTGTTGTTCCCTGGTAATTGGTTGGGTGTCGTGTCCTCAAGGTTCCTGCCGGCACACCAGGTCTCCATTTGGACGCTCCACATCCACCAGTCGGTTCTGCATCACCGGGTAACGCAACCTCATAAGGTTGTGGAGGAGTACACATGCCTTGACCAGGAGCCTCACAGTGTCAGCTTCATACAACATGGTCGTCAGGAGAACTTGAAAGCGATTCGCAAGTATGCCAAACGAATTCTCCACCACCCTTCTGGCTCGCGAGAGTCTATAGTTGAAGATCCTCTGCTTCCTGGTCATGTCCCTGTTACCGTACGGCTTCATCATGTAGGTCCGGAGTGCGAAAGCATCATCTCCCACCAGAAAATAAGGGACATCCTCAGTGTCACCTGGGAGAGGATCAGGCTGTGGGAATCCAATAATGTCGTTCCTCTGGAGAGCCTCTCTCAAAGCACTTGCATTGTAAATGTGGGCATCAGACGTTGAACCCTTGCCGCTAACGTCTATCCAGAGGAACTTGTAGTCAAATGTGACGACTGCCAGGAGGATGACACTAAAGAATCCCTTGTAGTTGTAGTAGTCGGAACCAGTGTTGGCAGGAGCTTTACAGGCAATGTGCTTGCCGTCTATTGCACCGATGACATGTGGAAAGTTCCACCTATTCATCCAATTACCGGTGATCTGACGCCAATCTGCAGCGGTCTGTGGTGGCTTGAGCAGCTCCTCACGGTACTCATCGACGATGGCCTCACACACCTCGCGCACCACTATACTGATGGTGTTATGAGGCACCCTCCAGCCATACTGCATCTCACGGTACTTGGCACCAGAGGCAAGGTGCCTCAGGGTGAGGGCAACCTTCAGGCCTGGATCAAGGGGTGCTCGGCAGTTGGTGGTCGTCTTGGTAAGGGCTGGTGTCAGTCTCTGCACAACTTCATCGAACATGGCAGGTGGCATTCTCATGAAATTGTGGAAGGCCCTTGGATCTTCATTACGGAGCTCCACCATGAGACGATCATACAGGCCAAGCTCAGGTCTCCTGCGTATCCAGTCACGCACCCATATGTTCCGGACCGCCCTCCTCCTCAGCCGTCTTCGTCTTCGTCTATCAACGAGGTACTGATGGACATGTACCAGCTGGTTCATATGCTGTTGCATCAGCATGCAGACGAGGTCAATACGGTCCATGTTCACCCCATCACGTCAGAACCAGGAGTGATGAATGCTTGGCAAATCGAGCCAAATATATAGGTCCCAGAGTACACGCGCTACACACGCAAATGCACGTGAAAACACGCGGAACAGATGCGGTACAACCGTGCTATGACCGTCATTAAACCGCGATTACCCGCTAAAGGTTCGCGTCCTATCGCGTGTAACCACGTACTTACCGCGGCCGTAGCACGTCTTTACCACGTCTTTACGCGTCTTTACCACGTCTTTATCACGTGTGTACCACGTGTGCCCCCCGTGGCCACCCGCGGTCTCAAGGTTTGAGCAGCTCAAAACTTGAGACCGCGTGTGATTTTTCTAGCCCGTGTGGGTGCGGCTGTATCGCGTCCTTTCACGACTTATATGCGTCCAACAGCGCTTGCTTCACGTTCACACATTTTTCGCCGTGAGACGTCCGCGATGCGACCGCGAAGGGCAGTGTGACCGGGCCTTAATATACGGTTGTAGTACAATCGGGGGTATTAAGTGGGAGTCATAGATTCCAGTGATATTCGCTCAACAAGTGTTATTGGTATCTTTATAGTTACTGGGAAAAGTGCTAATCCCTCAGAGTATTAGTCAGTGTCCGAAACTTTGTGAAATATCTGACCACGCTTATTAAGGAGAGATATCCACTCGAGGGATTTTTTATCTTGACTCCTTTCTCCCTCATGTTTAGCCCCATTGCTTTCCTAATTTTAAGACGTTCGCCCCATTATTTTGACGATTTTAAGAACCTTCGACCCATTTCTGTCAATTTTAAGACCTTTTCATGCCATTTAGGTGTCGATTTTATCCTGGCGAGCGACAGCGAGCCTGTAATATAAGAGAAACCGGCTTTTAGCCGGGACATTTTTCTACCGAAAAATGTACAAATTTATCTTGAAAGGGGCTCAAGGGGGTGTAAGCCGTCCGGCTGGCTCAGTTGATAGCGTGCCTGATTCCCACCTTGAAGGTCTCGCGTTCAATCCCCGCTCAGATTGAAAAGTTTTTCTGGGATACAGCCGGCGGTTACCATCTCCCCATGAGCAAGGGGGATGGGTAATGGTCTCTGGTAGACTAAAGAAAGCCAAGCGCTTGCGAATCCTCGAAGGAGGAGAGACGGGCGCTATATAAGTAACCAGAAGATTATTATTATTATTAAGCTTGATGGATATCCAGAGACCAAACTAAAAACCTCCCCTTAACCTCAACTGTACATGTATAAATAAAAACCTCCCCTTACATTACATTAATGAAGTCAACGCACCAGGCGACAAAGGCCATATGGCACGAAATAGGTAAAGACGGGAAGGAAGTTAACTAAATATCATCGAGAACTCGAACATGATGAAGGAAGGACATAATACGGGAGATAGAAAACGAGGGAGATTCAGAAAGAAAATCTGCAAGACATGGCGGCCGGCGGAGGAAAGCCAGAAAAGGGAAGAAACGCGTGCGGGCAACGGAAAATAAGGGGCAATCGAGGAAAAGATGGGAGACAGAAAGCTGAACGGTACAGCGCGAGCAAAGAGTCGGAGGAGAACGGGACATTAAAAACGAATGGGTAAGTCTGGTGTGGCCAATGCGGAGACGGGCCAAAGCCGTCTCCCATCGGCGATTACGGTGGGAGGGATCAGACCACCCAGAAACGGACGGTTTGACAGAACGAAGTTTATTAACGGAGAGAGCGGACCACTGAGTCTGCCACCTCGACCAAAGAAACCTGGACAAGGCAGGGAAGAAATCAGAGGCCGGGACAGCAAGTGAGGAGCGGGTACCCCGCACGGCAGCAGAACGAGCAAGGCAATCAACCCGCTCATTACCGCAAACGCCAACGTGACTGGGAACCCAGCAAAAACGAACAAGCTTTTTGCGGACGGAAAGGCGGAAAAGCCATTCCTGAATGGAAAGAACTAAAGGGTGTAGAGCAGGGGAGGACTGTAAGAGAAGGAGAGCACTGAGAGAATCAGAGAACAAAGTAAAGGACGAGGAGGGGAAGGAACACATAAAACGGAGGGCAATAAAAATAGCATAAAGTTCAGCAGTTAATATACTGGCAACGGGAGGTAAAGAATATTGATACGAGCAAGTGGGAAAAAGGACGGCAAACCCCACGCCTACCGACGTCTTGGAGCCATCAGTAAACACAGGAGTGGTTGCAGCGTGAAGAGAGAGGTGATCTAAGAAACGAGACCGAAGAACGAGGGGAGAAGTAGAGGACTTGGAACAAGGAAGGATGGAAGGGCAAACCGAAGGACGAGGGAAAAGCCAGGGGGGAAAAGAGCAAAAGCGGAAAGGGAGGACGTTAGAAACAGGGAAAGAGCACGATGCGAGCAGCGAGAGCATGCGGACAGAAAACGGAGAACCAAGACGGGGGTGAGACGAAAAAGTAGCAACGACCGAAGGGGGAAGGGAAAGATGTGAAGATGGGAATTGTTGAAGGCGAGCGTAAGAACGAAGGGACAGGAGAGCCCGACGGCGATAAAGAGAAGGGAAACCAGACTCAGCATAGAGGCTTTCAACAGGAGAGGAACGAAAAGCACCAAGGGCAAGACGAAGACCAGAGTGATGAACAGAATCAAGAGCATGGAGAACAGAATCAGAGGCTGAAGAGTAAACTTGACAGCCATAATCCAACTTAGAGAGGACAAGAACCGTATGAAGCCGAAGAAGAAGCGCTCGATCAGCACCCCAAGTGAGGTGGGACAAGGACTGAAGAAGGCGGAGGCGGAGTAAGGCAGCAACCTTGAGAGAAGAAACATGAGCGGACCAATTAAGACGAGAATCAAAAGTAAGACCCAAAAAAGTAGTAGAGGAACGATAAGGGAGGGCAGTACCATAAAGAGTAAGAGGAGGATGAGGAATAGAATGGCAACGAGTAAAGGACATCGCGCAGGATTTGGAGGTGGAAAAACGGAACCCGTGGCGGGTTGCCCATGAAGAAACAGCCAGAATAGCGGATTGGATAAAAAGACGTAAAGCAGCAATATCTGAGTCGGCTGCGTAAATCGCAAAGTCGTCGACATACAAGGAAGACCGAACCCCGACAGGAAGAGAAGACACGATACCGTTGATAGCAATGAGAAAAAGGACGGTACTCAGGACACAACCCTGAGGGACACCTTCCAACTGAGGGTAAAGACGAGACAAGTGGGAAGCGACTCTGACACGAAAGGACCGAGAAGAAAGAAAATTCTGAATAAAGACTCCTAGATTACCGTAAATGCCACAAGAACGGAGCTGACGCAAAATGTGGTACTTCCAGGTAGAATCATAGGCCTTTTCGAGATCGAAAAAAACAGCAATGACAGTTTGACGACGAGCAAAAGCCGTCCTGATATAAGAATCCAAGCGAAGGAGGGGGTCAAGCGTACTACGAGCACGTCTGAACCCGAACTGGGAAGAAGACAACAAATGGCGCGACTCAAGAATCCACATGAGACGAGCGTTAATCATACGTTCAAAGAGTTTACACAGGCAACTGGTAAGGACAATAGGGCGATAGTCCTGTGGGGAGAACCCAGACTTGCCAGGTTTAAGAAAAGGTATGGTCAGGGCAGTACTCCAAGAGGGAGGGAAAACACCAGAAGACCAAATCTTGTTATAGAGAGCTAACAAGAAGACCAGAGCTTGCGAAGAAAGATGTTTGAGCATGAGATAATGGATACCATCAGGACCCTCAGAAGTGTTCTTACAGGCACGGAGAGCGGTGCGTAACTCAGTTGAGGAAAAAGGAGCATTATAGGATTCGTCAGAGGAAAGACTAAAAGTAATTGGAGTACTTTCCGCAACGACTTTAAGCGAGTGAAACTCAGCAGAGAGGTGAGAACCACTGCTAACGGAGCTAAAGTACGAGCCCAATCGATCAGCAACTGTTTCGGAGTCTGCCACAGAAACACCATCAATGCGGAGGACTGGAGCACGGAAGGGAAGATGTTTACCAGAGATCTTACGAATAAGTTTCCAAATCGAAGCGACAGGAGTGCGAGACGTAATAGAAGAAACATAGGACTCCCAACTCCGGCGTTTAGCGGCTTTGGTAGTACGACGGAAAAGAGCAGACGCACGGCGAAAGAGAAAAAATGACTCCTGAGAAGCAGGGGTGAGACGCTTACGGCGAAAACTTTTCCAAGCCGCCCGTTTAACCCGGAGGGCCCTGGAACACTCAGGAGACCACCAAGGGACGCATTTAGACGAGAAAGGGCGAGACGTCCGGGGAATGGATGGCAAAGCAGCACCGAAAACCAGATCCAGAAAAAACGAGAGCATGACACGGACCGACGAGAAAGGACGAGGAAGCAAAGAAGGAACAGTAAGGGAAGCGAAAGAAGACCAGTCCGCCCGCTGGAAGCACCAACGAGGGGAGTTAGGAGTAGGAGAGTAGGTAGTCAGAGAAAGGAGAATGGGAAAATGGTCGGAATTGTGAGAATTCTCGAGAACTGACCAATGAAAATCAAGGGAAACTGAAGGGGAACACAGGGAAAGATCGATACAGGAAAACGTACGAGTCCGAGCATCAAAATGAGTAGGAGTACCAGAATTAAGGATAAAAAGATTACGGGCCGAGAGAAAATGTTCAAGCCGACGACCCCGGGGCGAAATAACATTGTCACCCCACAAGGTGTGCCGACCATTAAAATCACCAAGGACTAAGAATGGAGTGGGCAACTTAGATAAAATCCCGGAGAATTCGGAAAAATCGATGGGAAGAGAAGGCGACAAATATACAGAAACCACTGTCAACCAGCGGTCAAGATAGACTCTAGCAAAGGTGCAAGGGAAATGAGTAGAAAAGGACAGCTCTTCAAAAGGGACAGAACGATGAATAAGAAGACAAGTATCATGGAGAGAGTGGGGAGAACTATAAAAAGAGTAATGAGGAAAGGGAACAGGAGAAGAGAAAAGACGAGTCTCCTGAAGACAAACGACCTTAGGGGAGTGAAGAGAAAGAAGAAAACTTAAGTCAATCCTTTGAGCATTAAGACTACGAAGATTCCACTGCAAAATGGACATAAATAAAGAAAAAGAAAAAAGAAACTAAGAGGAGACTAAAGGACGAAAAAACAACGAAAACAGACAAGAAAACCATAAAAGGAGGCAAAAGCCACCGAAAATAAGAACGCACAGAAAAAGAGGAAGGACACACATAGAAGGAAAGAAATATACACAAATAACAATAAAGGAAAACACACACTTATGTACAACTAAGAAAAGGTGAATGAGGATAACGTGGAGAAGTAAAAGGAGGCAAAAGCCAACAAAAAAAGAAAGGGAAGAATACACACTTATGCACAACAATGAAAAGTCGGATGGGCGAAAACAAAATTAAAGACAAAAAAGAAAAAGAAAACGCGGACAAGAGGGAAGAAAAGACGAACACTATATACAACATATTTACAAAATACAGGTAACACCGTGGGTGGAAAATATAGCCAAGAGAGGCTAACGATGGGAAATAAGAGCAGGAATTGGAGAAGACGTTGAAGGGGAAGACTGGAAACCGGGGGGCATAGGGAGGTCTAACAGAGAAAGAGGAGAGGAAGGAGGAGGGCCGGAAGAGGGAGGAAGGACGGACGGCGGGTGGGAAGAGAAGGAGGGGGTAAGGGCAGGAGAAGGAAGAGGGGGAGGGTCAGGAGGAGGAGGGCCCGGAGGAAGGCCAGAAGGGGGAGTGGAGGAAGAGGACGGGGCAGGGGAAGGCGGGAGAGGGGTAGGGGGGAGAGAAGAGGGGGTAGGATGAACTTCGGCGTGAACAGTAGAAGGTGGTGGGTGGGAAGAACGGATAAATTAGTCAATCTGAGGTAGGGTTTCGTAGGAGAAATCTAGGGATGCAGGGACGGGAGGAGGAGGAGACTGGACGGAGAGAGGAGAAAGGGAAACAGAAGGAGAAGGAGGCGACTTCTTCTCGCAGGGACTGGAGCACCGCACATCACGGAGACCACCCTTACGTTTAAAAGAGGAAGCGGGCGAGGAAGAACGGAGCACAGGAGCCCGTTTGGTAGAGAAGGGAAGTTTAGAGCGAGGAGGAGATTTGGGGCGACTAGAAGAGGAAGATGACTGAGAACGGGGGGGGGAGGCTTGGAACGGTGAGAGCGTGGAGGGAGACTAGAAGAGGAGGAACAAGGAAGAGAGCAAGAGGAAGGGGCAGAAGTAGGAGAAGGACTGAGAACAGAGAAAGTGTTAGACAAAGGGACAGAAAAGGAAGAGACGGAAGGACGAACGGAGGAGACTGAAGAGGAGGAAGGAGAAAATCCAGGAGAAGCACCGGTAGAAGGAAGGGAGGCAGATGACGAAACTGGTGCGACCGGGGGGACTGAGGGAGCGGAGGCGGTGGAAGGGACCGAGGAACCAGAAAAAGGGGGGGGCGTGGCAGAGGGAGGCAAAGAAGAGGAGGGAGGAGACAGAGTCTTGGAAAACGACTGAGGGGTGAAGCCCAAGCGACGAGCCTCTTGGCGGGCTGCGGCGAGCGTAAGGCCGTGTCTCGCTTTGAGGACAGCAACCTCAGACTCTAACAGATGAACGGGGCAAAGCTTAGAGTCGGCCGAATGAGACCCGCGGCAATTAAGGCAGAACTGGGACGTTGACTGACACCCGCCAACGGCATGTCCGGACTGCGCACAGCGCGGGCAGAGTGGGCACTCAGCGGCTGTACGGCAGAACTTAGCCGGGTGGCCGAAACGCCAGCAGCTGCGACACTGGAGTGGACGGGGAAGAGACTCAGTCACGGGGAGGCGAGTACCACAGACAATAACATGGGCAGGAAGGGAAAGTCCATCAAAAGAGATCTTGGCAATGTTAGCGGGATGGCTGCGAAGGTCGCGAGGAGGGATAGTGTAGCACACCACACTAACCACCTTGTGGTCTTGAGCGACAATGATGTCCTTGACGAGGTCGGCGCAATCCGCGAAAGGACGACCCCCGAGACGGATGGAAGCGGGGATCAGGACAGTCCCTGTACAGGAGTTGAGTCTTTGATCTTTTTGAGCCGGGATGGGGGTGCCAGAACAATCTACGAAAGAGGACATAGCAGTAGCCTGAAGTTCGTTTTGGACGGTAACAAGACGGGAGGCATCATGGCGGGAGTGGAAGGTGACTTCCTTTCCCACCTGTTGAAGGAGACGCAGGTGGAAGAGGAGGTCATCACCGGCTAGAGGCGCAGAAGCAGGGATGGAGAAAAACTTAGTAAAGGAAAGAGGTGCAAAGAGAGAGGACATAGGGAGGACCGAGGAGCGAGGACGAGAAGAGGACGAAACTGGAGAATAGGAAAGAGAACGAGGGAGGGAGGGCAGAAAAGGGTCGAGGGTGACAAGACTAGAGGGAGAAGAGGAAGAAGAGGAAGACTCAGAAATAACTAGAGGAGAGATGAAATCCTGGGTAGTGGAGGGCGGAGAAAGACGTGACTAAGACGGAAGGGCAGGAGAAGGATTCTGAACGGTAATGGACGAGAGGGACGAGCGACTACCGAGGGATAGTTCAGCGGGCCGGTCGAGAGCACCCAAAACCATCCCCGACTCACTGTGCTCCCGCGGTGAACCGGACTGACAGCCAGACAACAGACCCCCAAGTGGCAGGCTGCATGCCACAAGGGGCTCACTCACCGGAACCACTAAAGCAGAAGCCATAAACAGGGAAGAACAGGGAAAAAAGCATAAGTCGTCACCAGAACAAGAGAAAAGGGGGTAAAGCATGGAAGATACTGCGGTTACCAGGTGCCCCTGGCAACGAAAGGGAGAAAGACTTCCGCAGGGCCACGAAACCCAGAATGCGGCCAATTGAGATGGGACAGGTCTCTGCTTTGAGCTAGGGACCTTGTACAACCCGGGCATTTGTCCTGCAGCTTTGTCCCATGGAGAACTGGGCCGGCGTAGTCACCGGACACTCACTGGGAAGAGAGAAGAGAGTCTGAAACCCCAAAGCATCCCTATAGTGCCTATCCTCCAGCAACGAGCCTTGCGAGCCCTCGCCGGCAGCACCTGTCGCCAGGTGGACTGCCAACTCAGCAGTGATCAGAGACACCAAGGCGAAGCCCGAAGGAAACTAGAACCTCCGAAGCAGTTAAAGAGAAAGGAAGGAAGCAAACAGGGAAGTCAACCGGAAGGGAAGGGAGGGACGGGACCACAAAAGGTCAAGGGTGGGAGACCGGCCTCGGATGGCAGCCCCAGGAGAAAGCGGAAGAGGGAAAAACGAAAACTAGAAAGGAGGAGAAAGAAAAAGACATGACAAAATTAGTTGGAGGTGATAGGGAGAACGGCCAAGAACCTTGGCCGCCCCACCTACAAGCCCGGAAGCCCCCAAACGGCGGCAACGAGTCATGTGGCAAGGGAGAGACTAAAATATAGTGCAAACTAAATCAAAACTGATAAAACTATAGCCCACAAGAAGTGATCAAGATACGGATACAAATAAAATGCTCGTGGCAGTAAAATAGTCTGCAATTTTAGAATCAACATTCCGGCGGCATCTAATACCATTCCTAGTGAGAATCTGTATAATACCCTAGACATTTATAGAATCTAGTTTTATGAAGGATCATTCAGAAAATATTAAATGTAGGTTAACCAAACTCTGAATACCGCTAATAGTTAAAAAAAAAGAAAAAAAAAAAAAAAGAGGCTAACAAATTAATGGCTTTGACAATAATTTGTATCAAAATGGCAATCTAGATTAGTACCAACCGGCACACTGAAAATTAAACCCTCTACGGTAATGCAAGGTCAGGTATGGCCGAATACACCCATTTCCAGTAAACTGGCTGTATAAATCACATTTCTTTTAGATTTCAGAGTAAAACTTAAGTACTTCCAATTTCTTTTCTAAATTATGCCATTCATTGGAAGTCATCTGTGGCGTGTATAGATAATGTGCTAGTTCCTAAAGATTAAGCTAGTGTAAATCCTATATTGTAGTGCATTAGGACTACAAACTCATAGATTTCAATACTTAAAGGATTTGGAGACACTGAATATTGGACTTTTACTAAACTAACAAGAATAATTTGGTATGGATTTGGAAACAAAGAAATAAACTTAAACAATTTTATTTATACCGGTACCAAGTCAGTTAATTTTCCCCAGACACAAATCAATAATAGTCTCCACCACCGTATCCACCACGGTTAGAACTGCTGCCGTAACCACCACCGTAGTTTCCGCCACCGTGACGTCCGCTGCCGTAACCACCACCGTAGTCTCCGCCACCGTGACGTCCGCTGCCGTAACCACCACCACCACCACCACCGTAGTTTCCGCCACCGTAACCACCACCGTAGTTTCCGCCACCGTGACGTCCGCTGCCGTAACCACCACCGTAGCTTACGCCACCTTTACGTCCGCTGCCGTAACCAACATAGTTTCCGCCGCCGTAGCTTCCGCCACCGTAGTTTCCGCTGCCGTAACTACAGCTTACCAGGGTCGCCATCGCACACAACACTAGCAGCAGAATCTAAACCCGAAATAGAGATCAGTTACCAGATCGATGCCTTAAGAAATTACAATTGAATGCAAATTTAATTAAAGATTTAAATTACAGACATTGGAGGTTAAGTTATTAAAACTGTAAATACGAATTAGGAGCTACGTAAAACTATAAAATAATGGTATACATTTAATATGAACCATCTATTTGGATTCTTAGCAAATTGGTTATAGGATTAAACAATACTTTCACAAATGGTACTTGATAAGTCACTAGGACAATCTAACGTTGAAGCAAATGAAGTTAAACTAAAAATTCTGAAAATGTTGAAGTGAAAAAGTCTATACTTACAGCCTTAGCCATGGTGAAGCTAGTTTCAATCGACAAGCTTGTGCAGTAGATTAACCAAACTGAAAATAAATTCTACTATAATCTAATTGATTAATTTCACTCTCAAACACCTCTTAAACATATTAATGGAAGCATGTGATCCGACAAATTATCTTTACGTTTAAAAGTTTTTAAAGTCTTTAACAAATCTCTAGAATACTTTGAAATTCAAGTAAAATTAAAATATAATCTTCCATTAAGTTACCAGATTTAAAAGTTACTTACAGATTCAGAAAAGGTAAAATCTATTAATAGTGTCTAGAGCTTCAGTGTATTTTAGTATGGCTTATAGATTAGTTAAAATACGAAGAGACTATCAACCATTCTGGATTATTAAGACAGTACACCAAGTCTAAGACCGCATCAGGATTAGAGACTCTTCGCGAGAACCCCAGTCCCTTCGGTTATGGATTAGGTTTAGTAAAAGTTCTTACAATCGTTAACTCCTTGTGTACCGACGAAGTCTTTAACTTTATTCTAGCTATATTTAGACCATTTTGTGCAGTTTCAGAACACAAATTTGTAGCAAAAAGGGTTAAGATAGTTCGCAGCCAGTTATGTCAGGAGGCCCCTTTTAAAATTAATAATATCTATTTGCGTAAAGATAAAATTTAAAAGTCTCCGGTACTAGTAGATCACTATATTATGCATTTTGTCCAGTACAGTCGCGCTAATAAGTCATGTCCCATCTGTCATTAAGTTTAGCTTGCTCTGTGCTGTATTAATTTAATCATATGTTGAATTTGGAGGGTAAGAGTAGGAACAGTTTTATAGCTCACCCAAAAATATTTAATTTAAATATTTCTCGATACCAATTATTGCTGAAAACATAATTGGTTCAGAGAAATCACTTATTAGGCCCACTGTACAGTTGGTCAATGTTCCAGCTGACTCACCCTCGTTCCGAGGCTCTGAATTATCTGGCAATACTGGTGTAGCAAAGAGGCGAGTCATAGTTAGAACTTATACTAAAGGTTAAGTAAGCCCATCTCAAATACATACATTGCTATGCGTGATCCTGAACATTCACCCAAAGTAAGTAGATTTGCTTAAAAATTAAAAGTAATTATATCCACGGATTGGCAACGCATGTAAATCCTGCTGGCTGCCACAACGTACTTTACTCTATTTTATAAGAATACATACCGTATTTCAGTTTTATTGGTGGCTGCTTAATGATAGAGCATATAGTGATCACAAAGTCAATATTACATAGTCTAATTTTCAGTAATCTATAAGACAGACACAGGTAACCCATTAATGGAAAGAGTTATCCCTGCACCACTAAAACAGTATTGCCAGCTAATTCCGAGAGCCCCAGAGCGAGGGCGAGTCAGCTGAAACTTTGACCAACTGTACATAAAGACATATCCTGACCCCCAACATGAACCGCCGAGTTATGAATGGTAGGCATACAATAATTAATTTTATGTTGATTTGCTATGGCTCGCCAAGTATAAATCAACACCTCGATGGGGATAAAGTCTCAAAACAGTAAGCTTTAATAGGACCAAATGGATAAAACCCAGAGATTGAAGTAACAGCAAGTCACGCCCCTTAAGAATCGAACACTCCTACACAATGCATCTCATAGTTACCAGAGGAGGGGTGTTTGCTTGGAGAAGGCGGGAGGTGGACTGATTACTGTATTGTGTGTGCTCTCCACCTCACCTCGCCTCCACCCTCCCTCCCTCCACCTCTCGCTCTCCCTCTCTCTTTCCCCCCTCTCTCTATCTATCTATCTATTTCTCTCAAGTTGTGTGTGTATGCTTAGCTTGTGTGTGTGTTTTTTTTAAGCTTGATGGACGTCTAGGGAGGAAACTAAATAAATTATAAAAAAGATACATACAGGGAAAAATCGACACAAATGGCACGAAAGGTCTTAATATTGACCAAACAAATGGGGCCTTAAGTCTTAAAATCGCCAAACTAAAGGACCGAACGTCTCAAAAACTAAATACAACCAATGGGGCTGAACACAAGGGAGAAGGAGGGCCAGAAAAACAAATGACCTATCCCCCCTCCAACGATCCTCCGAAAGTTAGACATCTGATAAATTATAGGATTGACCACTTTGACACCGTTTCGTAATTCTCATCATTTACTGGTTAACATTAGGCGATTTTCTTTAGTTCCTGTAATCTACCGTACCTGTACGACTCAAATGGGTCAATACATTCTCCATAAACCCTCTTCGTAACATAGGTCCTTAACCCTTTCATGTTATTATGACGCAGAGGTTGCCAGATTAGCAATAAGAAATAGAGTTCTCTCACTCTTATAATTACCTCTCCAAAATTAGTTTTCTGCCCACAGCTAACTCAAAGACAACTGCAGAGGTTAAAGTAACTAAACTAAAGGTTTCTAAATACCCCTGATGGTAACAAAGGCTTTAAAGTATCCCCAATAGGCTCAACACAGCTAACTCAAAGACAACTGCAGAGGTTGAAGTAACTAAACTAAAGGTTTCTAAATACCCCTGATGGTAACAAAGGCTTTAAAGTATCCCCAATAGGCTCAACACAGCTATCTCAAAGACAACTGCAGAGGTTGAAGTAACTAAACTAAAGGTTTCTAAATACCCCTGATGGTAACAAAGGCTTTAAAGTATCCCCAATAGGCTCAACACAGCTAACTCAAAGACAACTGCAGAGGTTGAAGTAACTAAACTAAAGGTTTCTAAATACCCCTGATGGTAACAAAGGCTTTAAAGTATCCCCAATAGGCTCAACACAGCTAACTCAAAGACAACTGCAGAGGTTGAAGTAACTAAACTAAAGGTTTCTAAATACTCCTGATGGTAACAAAGGCTTTAAAGTATCCCCAATAGGCTCAACACAGCTAACTCAAAGACAACTGCAGAGGTTGAAGTAACTAAACTAAAGGTTTCTAAATACCCCTGATGGTAACCAAGGCTTTAAAGTATCCCCAATAGGCTCAACACAGCTAACTCAAAGACAACTGCAGAGGTTGAAGTAACTAAACTAAAGGTTTCTAAATACCCCTGATGGTAACAAAGGCTTTAAAGTATCCCCAATAGGCTCAACACAGCTAACTCAAAGACAACTGCAGAGGTTGAAGTAACTAAACTAAAGGTTTCTAAATACCCCTGATGGTAACAAAGGCTTTAAAGTATCCCCAATAGGCTCAACACAGCTAACTCAAAGACAACTGCAGAGGTTGAAGTAACTAAACTAAAGGTTTCTAAATACCCCTGATGGTAACAAAGGCTTTAAAGTATCCCCAATAGGCTCAACACAGCTAACTCAAAGACAACTGCAGAGGTTGAAGTAACTAAACTAAAGGTTTCTAAATACCCCTGATGGTAACAAAGGCTTTAAAGTATCCCCAATAGGCTCAACACAGCTAACTCAAAGACAACTGCAGAGGTTGAAGTAACTAAACTAAAGGTTTCTAAATACCCCTGATGGTAACAAAGGCTTTAAAGTATCCCCAATAGGCTCAACACAGCTAACTCAAAGACAACTGCAGAGGTTGAAGTAACTAAACTAAAGGTTTCTAAATACCCCTGATGGTAACAAAAGCTTTAAAGTATCCCCAATAGGCTCAAAATCGCGTCATATGCGTGAAAGGGTTAAGCAGAGTTGCCAGCTAATATACGGTTGTAGTACAATCGGGGGTATTAAGTGGGAGTCATAGATTCCAGTGATATTCGCTCAACAAGTGTTATTGGTGTCTTTATAGTTACTGGGAAAAGTGCTAATCCCTCAGAGTATTAGTCAGTGTCCGAAACTTTGTGAAATATCTGACCACGCTTATTAAGGAGAGATATCCACTAGAGGGATTTTTTATCTTGACTCCTTTCTCCCTCATGTTTAGCCCCATTGATTTCCTAATTTTAAGACGTTCGCCCCATTATTTTGACGATTTTAAGAACCTTCGACCCATTTCTGTCAATTTTAAGACCTTTTCATGCCATTTAGGTGTCTTATCCTGGCGAGCGACAGCGAGCCTGTAATATAAGAGGAACCGGCTTTTAGCCGGGACATTTTCTACCGAAAAATGTACAAATTTATCTTGAAAGGGGCTCAAGGGGGTGTAATCTTAAGCTTGATGGATATCCAGAGACCAAACTAAAAACCTCCCCTTAACCTCAACTGTAAATGTATAAATAAAAACCTCCCCTTAACCTCAACTGTAAATGTATAAATAAAAACCTCCCCTTAACCTCAACTGTACATGTATAACTAAAAACCTCAACTGTACATGTATAACTAAAAACCTCCCCTTAACCTCAACTGTACATGTATAAATAAAAACCTCCCCTTAACCTCAACTGTACATTTATAAATAAAAACCTCCCCTTAACCTCAACTGTACATGTATAAATAAAAACCTCCCCTTAACCTCAACTGTACATGTATAAATAAAAACCTCCCCTTAACCTCAACTGTACATGTATAAATAAAAACCTCCCCTCAACCTCAACTGTACATGTATAAATAAAAATAATCTAATTCAAAGTACTTTTTATCCACCAGAAACCTACATTGCATTTCTCTTCAATATCAATGTTTACGGCTCCAACTTTCTTGCAAGACTCGCTAGGAAAGAATCTATCTAAATGACACACAGCAGAAAAGGCAAAAGTTCTTTAAATGGCCAAACTGGTGGGCCGAAAGTCATAAAAACTTAAAACTAAATGGGGCTAAACAGAGAGAGACCAGAAACACGACCCATCTGCCCTTAGGGGAGGTATTTAGTTTGTTCCCTAGACCTCCACCAAGCTTAAAATTACACTCCCTTTAGTCCCTTTCAAGATAAATTTGTAAATTTTTCGGTAGAAAAATGTCCCGGCCGAAGGCCGGTTACTCTTAAATTACAGGCTCGCTATCGCTTGCCAGGATAACTGAGACACCCGAATTGTACGAAAAGTCTTAATATGGGGTGAAAGTTCTTAAAATCGCTAAACTAATGGGGCAAAAGTTTTATATAAAAAACAATGGGGCTAAAAGAGTAAAGAAAAAATCCCTCTAGTGGAGACTTCCCCTTAATCCCTCTAGTGGAGACTTTCCCTTAATCGGAGGTTCTAGTGGTAGTTCCAGAATTCAACCAAACTGTTTAATATTAACCCTATTTGGTCAGAGGGTTTTTGTGGATTTCCCAGTTTTATTTTATTAGTTTGGCGATAAATAAGAACAGTTATCGAGAAATACAGAGACTTTAACTTTAGAAATCGGCAGTCATTCATGGATTGGATTACTAAATAAGCTTTAGTTCTTTTTCTTTTTCTAAGAGACTAAAATATAGTGCAAACTAAATCAACCGTGATAAAACTATAGCCCACAAGAAGTGATCAAGATACGGATACAAATAAAATGCTCGTGGCAGTAAAATAAGTCTGCAATTTTAGAATCAACATTCCGGCGGCATCTAATACTATTCCCCTAGTGAGAATCTGTGTAGAATACCCTAGACATTTATAGAATCTAGTTTTATGAAGGATCATTCAGAAAATTAAATGTAGGTTAACCAAACTCTGAATACCGCTACTAGTTATGCACTTTCCAAAATTAATTAAAAAAAATACTAAATATCAGTCAGTTTAAAAAAAAAAGAAAAAAAAAGAAAGGCTAACAAATTAATGACTTTGACAATAATTTGTATCAAAATGGCAATCTAGAGAAGTACCAACCGGCACACTGAAAATTAAACTCTCTACGGTAATGCAAGGTCAGGTATGGCCGAATACACCCATTTCCAGTAAACTGCCTGTATAAATCACATTTCTTTTAGATTTCAGAGTAAAACTTAAGTTACTTCCAATTTCTTTTCTAAATTATGCCATTCATTAGATGCCATTTGTGGCGTGTATAGATAATGTGCTAGTTCCTAAAGATTAAACTAGTGTAAATCCTATATTGTAGTGCATTAGGACTACAAACTCAGATTTCAATACTTAAAGGATTTGGAGACACTCAAAATTGGACTTTTACTAAACTAACAAGAATAATTTGGTATGGATTTGGAAACTAAGAAATAAACTTAAGCAATTTTATTTATACCGGTACCAAGTCAGTTAATTTTCCCCCAGACACAAATCAATAATAGTCCCCACCACCGTATCCACCACGGTTATAACTGCTGCCGTAACCACCACCGTAGTTTCCGCCACCGTGACGTCCGCTGCCGTAACCACCACCGTAATGTGCGCTGCCGTAACCACCACCGTAGTTTCCGCCACCGTGACGTCCGCTGCCGTAACCACCACCGTAGTTTCCGCCACCGTGAAGTCCGCTGCCGTAACCACCACCGTAGCTTACGCCACCTTGACGTCCGCTGCCGTAACCAACATTTCCGCCGCCGTAGCTTCCGCCACCGTAGTTTCCGCTGCCGTAACTACAGCTTACCAGGGTCGCCATCGCACACAACACAAGTAGCATCAGAATCTAAACCCGAAATAGAAATCAGTTACCAGATCGATGCCTTAAGAAATTACAATTGAATGCAAATTTAATTAAAGATTTAAATTACAGACATTTGAGTTGAAGTTATTAAAACTGTAAATACGAATTAGGAGCTACGTAAAACTATAAAATAATGGTATAAATTTAATATGAACCATCTAGTTGGATTCTTAGCAAATTTGTTATAGGATTAAACAATACTTTCACAAATGGTACTTTATAAGTCACTAGGACAATCTAACTTTGAAGCAAATTAAGTTAAACTAAAAATGTTGAAGTGAAAAAGTCTATACTTACAGCCTTAGCCATGGTGAAGCTAGTTTCAATTGACAAGCTTGTGCAGTAGATTAACCAAACTGAAAATAAATTCTACTATAATCTAATTGATTAATTTCACTCCCAAACACCTCTTTAAAACATATTAATGGAAGAATGTGATCCGACAAATTAACTTTACATTTAAAAGTTTTTAAAGTCTTTAACAAATCTCTAGAATACTTTGAAATCCAAGTAAAATTAAAATATAATCTTCCATCAAGTTACCAGATTGAAAAGTTACTTACAGATTCAGAAAAGGTAAAATCTATTAATAGTTTCTAGAGCTTCAGTGTATTTTAGTATGGCTTATAGATTAGTTAAAATACGAAGAGACTATCAACCATTCTGGATTATTAAGACAGCACACCAAGTCTAAGACCGCATCAGGATTAGAGACTCTTCGCGAGAAACCGTCCCTTCGGTTATGGATTAGGTTTAGTAAAAGTCCTTACAATCGTTAACTCCTTGTGTACCGACGAAGTCTTTTTAACTTTATTCTAGCTATATTTAGACAATTGTGCAGTTTCAGAAAACAAATTTGTAGCAAAAAGGGTTAAGATAGTTCGCAGCCAGTTATGTCAGGAGGCCCCTTTTAAAATTAATAAAATCTATTTGCGTAAAGATAAAATTTAAAAGAGTCTCCGGTACTAGTAGATCACTATATTATGCATTTTGTCCAGTACAGTCGCGCTAATAAGTCATGTCCCATCTGTCATTAAGTTTAGCTTGCTCTGTGCTGTATTAATTTAATCATATGTTGAATTTGGAGGGTAAGTTTAGGAACATAGTTTTATAGCTCACCCAAAAATATGAAATTTAAATATTTCTCGATACCAATTATTGCTCAAAACATAATTGGTTCAGAGAAATGACTTATTAGGCCCACTGTACAGTTGGTCAATGTTCCAGCTGACTCACCCTCGTTCCGAGGCTCTCTGAATTATCTGGCAATACTGGTGTAGCAAAGAGGAGAGTCATAGTTAGAACTTATACTAAAGGGAAAGTAAGCCCATCTCAAATACATACATTGCTATGCGTGATCCTGAACATTCACCCAAAGTAAGTAGATTTGCTTAAAAATTAAAGTAATTATATCCACGGATTGGCAACGCATGTAAATCCTGCTGGCTGCCACAACGTACTTTACTCGATTTTATAAGAACACATACCGTATTTCAGTTTTATTGGTGGCTGCTTAATGATAGAGCATATAATCACAAAGTCAATATTACATAGTCTAATTTTCAGTAATCTATAAGACAGACACAGGTAACCCATTAATGGAAAGCGTTATCCCTGCACCACTAAAACAGTATTGCCAGCTAATTCTGAGAGCCCCAGAGCGAGGGTGAGTCAGCTGAAACTTTGACCAACTGTACATAAGGACATATCCTGACCCCCAACATGAACCGCCGAGTTATGAATGGTAGGCATACAATAATTAATTTTATGTTGATTTGCTATGGCTCGCCAAGTATAAATCAACACCTCGATGGGGATAAAGTCTCAAAACAGTAAGCTTTAATAGGGCCAAATGGATAAAACCCAGAGATTGAAGTAACAGCAAGTCACGCCCCTTAAGAATCGAACACTCCTACACAATGTATCTCATAGTTACCAGAGGAGGGGTGTTAGCTTGGAGAAGGCGGGAGGTGGACTGATTACTGTATTGTGTGTGCTCTCCACCTCACCTCGCCTCCACCCTCCCTCCCTCCACCTCTCGCTCTCCCTCTCTCTTTCCCCCCTCTCTCTATCTATCTATCTATTTCTCTCAAGTTGTGTGTGTATGCTTAGCTTGTGTGTTTTTTTTTTTTTAAGCTTGATGGACGTCTAGGGAGGAAACTAAATAAATTATAAAAAGATACATACAGGGAAAAATCGACACAAATGGCACGAAAGGTCTTAATATTGACCAAACAAATGGGGCCTTAAGTCTTAAAATCGCCAAACTAAAGGACCGAACGTCTCAAAAACTAAATACAACCAATGGGGCTGAACACAAGGGAGAAGGAGGGCCAGAAAAAAAAATGACCTATCCCCCCTCCAACGATCCTCCGAAAGTTAGACATCTGATAAATTATAGGATTGACCACTTTGACACCGTTTCGTAATTCTCATCATTTACTGGTTAACATTAGGCGATTTTCTTTAGTTCCTGTAATCTACCGTACCTGTACGACTCAAATGGGTCAATACATTCTCCATAAACCCTCTTCGTAACATAGGTCCTTAACCCTTTCACGTTATTATGACGCAGAGGTTGCCAGATTAGCAATAAGAAATAGAGTTCTCTCACTCTTATAATTACCTCTCCAAAATTAGTTTTCTGCCCACAGCTAACTCAAAGACAACTGCAGAGGTTAAAGTAACTAAACTAAAGGTTTCTAAATACCCCTGATGGTAACAAAGGCTTTAAAGTATCCCTAATAGGCTCAACATTGCGTCAAAAACGTGAGAGGGTTAACCCTTTCAGTACCAGCGACGTGTGCTATATTTTATTCTAGCTATATTTAGAAGATAACATGCAGCTTAGGAAAGATCTGTGGGGGTGAAAAGGGTTGGTGGAGATATAGTGAAGCATTATTATTGCTAGAGGTCCTTCCTACGCTGAATAAAATCGTCTAATAGTTGCCAGAATATGATAGAAAGGACGTCCCCCGGTACAGAATGGGTTAATAAACTGCTCAACATCATTTACCTGTAGCCAAATTTAAAGGCAGAAAGGTGTCATGGAGCTGAAAGGGTTAACTTCAGGAGATTCAGTTCAGCCCGAGACAGCTTCAAAATTGACCACTTGCGAGTTTCAGGCTATAAGGAAGTTGGAGCCGTAGACATCGATATTAAGGGGAGGTTTTTCGTTT
This sequence comes from Lithodes maja, assembly GCA_037953745.1. Classification (NCBI taxonomy): domain Eukaryota; kingdom Metazoa; phylum Arthropoda; class Malacostraca; order Decapoda; family Lithodidae; genus Lithodes; species Lithodes maja. The sequence goes on along the minus strand of JBAKBP010028025.1, from coordinate 6,456 downwards.
GGTCTCTAGATATCCATCAAGCTTAAGATTACACCCCCTTGAGCCCCTTTCAAGATAAATTTGTACATTTTTCGGTAGAAAAATGTCCCGGCTGAAAGCCGGTTCCTCTTAAATTACAGGCTCGATATCGCTCGCCAGGATAAAATCGACACCTAAATGGCACGAAAGGTCTTAAAATTGACAGAATGGGGCGGAAATTCTTAAAATCACCAAACTAATGGGGCAAGTCTTAAAATCTCAAAAGCAATGGGGCTAAACATGAGGGAGAAAGGGGTCAAGTGGAAATCTCCCCTTAACCCTTTCACACATTTATGACGCAGAGGTTGCCAGATTAGCAATAAGAAATAGAATTCTCTTATAATTACCTCTCCAAAATTAGTTTTCTGCCCACAGCTAACTCAAAGACAACTGCAGAGGTTGAAGTAACTAAACTAAAGGTTTCTAAATACCCCTGATGGTAACAAAGGCTTTAAAGTATCCCCAATAGGCTCAACACAGCTAACTCAAAGACAACTGCAGAGGTTGAAGTAACTAAACTAAAGGTTTCTAAATACCCCTGATGGTAACAAAGGCTTTAAAGTATCCCCAATAGGCTCAACACGGCTAACTCAAAGACAACTGCAGAGGTTGAAGTAACTAAACTAAAGGTTTCTAAATACCCCTGATGGTAACAAAGGCTTTAAAGTATCCCCAATAGGCTCAACACAGCTAACTCAAAGACAACTGCAGAGGTTGAAGTAACTAAACTAAAGGTTTCTAAATACCCCTGATGGTAACAAAGGCTTTAAAGTATCCCCAATAGGCTCAACACAGCTAACTCAAAGACAACTGCAGAGGTTGAAGTAACTAAACTAAAGGTTTCTAAATACCCCTGATGGTAACAAAAGCTTTAAAGTATCCCCAATAGGCTCAAAATCGCGTCATATGCGTGAAAGGGTTAAGCAGAGTTGCCAGCTAATATACGGTTGTAGTACAATCGGGGGTATTAAGTGGGAGTCATAGATTCCAGTGATATTCGCTCAACAAGTGTTATTGGTGTCTTTATAGTTACTGGGAAAAGTGCTAATCCCTCAGTATTAGTCAGTGTCCGAAACTTTGTGAAATATCTGACCACGCTTATTAAGGAGAGATATCCACTCGAGGGATTTTTTTATCTTGACTCCTTTCTCCCTCATGTTTAGCCCCATTGCTTTCCTAATTTTAAGACGTTCGCCCCATTATTTTGACGATTTTAAGAACCTTCGACCCATTTCTGTCAATTTTAATACCTTTTCATGCCATTTAGGTGTCGATTTTATCCTGGCGAGCGACAGCGAGCCTGTAATATAAGAGGAACCGGCTTTTAGCCGGGACATTTTTCTACCGAAAAATGTACAAATTTATCTTTAAAGGGGCTCAAGGGGGTGTAATCTTAAGCTTGAAGGATATCCAGAGACCAAACTAAAAACCTCCCCTTAACCTCAACTGTACATGTATAAATAAAAACCTCCCCTTAACCTCAACTGTACATGTATAAATAAAAACCTCCCCTTAACCTCAACTGTACATGTATAAATAAAAACCTCCCCTTAACCTCAACTGTACATGTATAAATAAAAACCTCCCCTTAACCTCAACTGTACATGTATAAATAAAAATAATCTAATTCAAAGTACTTTTTATCCACCAGAAACCTACATTGCATTTCTCTTCAATATCAATGTTTACGGCTCCAACTTTCTTGCAAGACTCGCTAGGAAAGAATCTATCTAAATGACACACAGCAGAAAAGGCAAAAAGTCTTTAAATGGCCAAACTGGTGGGCCGAAAGTCATAAAAACTTAAAACTAAATGGGGCTAAACAGAGAGAGACCAGAAACACGACCCATCTGCCCTTAGGGGAGGTATTTAGTTTGTTCCCTAGACCTCCACCAAACTTAAAATTACACTCCCTTTAGTCCCTTTCAAGATAAATTTGTAAATTTTTCGGTAGAAAAAGGTCCCGGCCGAAGGCCGGTTACTCTTAAATTACAGGCTCGCTATCGCTCGCAAGGATAACATAGACACCTGAATTGTACGAAAAGTCTTAATATGGGGTGAAAGTTCTTAAAATCGCTAAACTAATGGGGCAAAAGTTTTATATAAAAAACAATGGGGCTAAACGAGTCAAGAAAAAATCCCTCTAGTGGAGACTTCCCCTTAATCCCTCCAGTGGAGACTTCCCCTTAATCCCTCCAGTGGAGACTTACCCTTAATCCCTCCAGTGGAGACTTACCCTTAATCCCTCCAGTGGAGACTTACCCTTAATCCCTCCAGTGGAGACTTACCCTTAATCCCTCCAGTGGAGACTTACCCTTAATCCCTCCAGTGGAGACTTACCCTTAATCCCTCCAGTGGAGACTTACCCTTAATCCCTCCAGTGGAGACTTACCCTTAATCCCTCCAGTGGAGACTTGCCCTTAATCCCTCCAGTGGAGACTTACCCTTAATCGGAAGTTCTAGTGGTAGTTCCAGAATTCAACCAAACTGTTTAATATTAACCCTATTTGGTCAGAGAGTCTGTGGATTTCCGTTTTATTTTATTAGTTTGGCGATAAATAAGAACAGTTATCGTGAGAAATACAGAGCCTTTAACTTTAGAAATCGGCAGTCATTCATGGATTGGATTAATAAATAAGCTTTTAGTTCTTTTTCTTTTTCTAAGAGACTAAAATATAGTGCAAACTAAATCAACGGTGATAAAACTATAGCCCACAAGAAGTGATCAAGATACGGATACAAATAAAATGCTCGTGGCAGTAAAATAAGTCTGCAATTTTAGAATAAACATTCCGGCGGCATCTAATACTATTCCCCTAGTGAGAATCTGTGTAGAATACCCTAGACATTTATAGAATCTAGTTTTATGAAGGATCATTCAGAAAATATTAAATTTAGGTTACCCAAACTCTGAATACCGCTACTAGTTATGCACTTTCCAAAATTAATTAAAAAAATACTAAATAGTCAGTTTAAAAAAAAAAAGAAAAAAAAAAAAAAAAAAAAAAGAAAGGCTAACAAATTAATGGCTTTGACAATAATTTTTATCAAAATGGCAATCTAGAGAAGTACCAACCGGCACACTGAAAATTAAACCCTCTACGGTAATGCAAGGTCAGGTATGGCCGAATACACCCATTTCCAGTAAACTGGCTGTATAAATCACATTTCTTTTAGATTTCAGAGTAAAACTTAAGTTACTTCCAATTTCTTTTTTAAATTATGCCATTCATTGGAGGCCATTTGTGGCGTGTATAGATAATGTGCTAGTTCCTAAAGATTAATCTAGTGTAAATCCTATATTGTAGTGCATTAGGACTACAAACTCATAGATTTCAATACTTAAAGGATTTAGAGACACTGAAAATTGGACTTTTACTAAACTAACAAGAATAATTTGGTATGGATTTGGAAACCAAGAAATAAACTTAAACAATTTTATTTATACCGGTACCCAAGTCAGTTAATTTTCCCCAGACACAAATCAATAATAGTCCCCACCACCGTATCCACCACGGTTATAACTGCTGCCGTAACCACCACCGTAGTTTGCGCCACCGTGAAGTCCGCTGCCGTAACCACCACCGTAGTCTCCGCCACCGTGATGTGCGCTGCCGTAACCACCACCACCACCGTAATTTCCGCCACCGTGACGTCCGCTGCCGTAACCACCACCGTAGTTTCCGCCACCGTGACGTCCGCTGCCGTAACCACCACCGTAGCTTACGCCACCGTGACGTCCGCTGCCGTAACCAACATTTCCGCCGCCGTAGCTTCCGCCACCGTAGTTTCCGCTGCCGTAACTACAGCTTACCAGGGTCGCCATCGCACACAACACAAGTAGCATCAGAATCTAAACTCGAAATAGAGATCAGTTACCAGATCGATGCCTTAAGAAATTACAATTGAATGCAAATTTAATTAAAGATTTAAATTACAGACATTTGAGTTTAAGTTATTAAAACTGTAAATACGAATTAGGAGCTACGTACAACTATAAAATAATGGTATACATTTAATATAAACCATCTAGTTGGATTCTTAGCAAATTGGTTATAGGATTAAACAATACTTTCACAAATGGTACTTGATAAGTCACTAGGACAATCTAACGTTGAAGCAAATTAAGTTTAACTAAAAATTCTGAAAATGTTGAAGTGAAAAAGTCTACTTACAGCCTTAGCCATGGTGAAGCTAGTTTCAATTGACAAGCTTGTGCAGTAGATTAACCAAACTGAAAATAAATTCTACTATAATCTAATTGATTAATTTCACTCCCAAACACCTCTTAAACATAAATGTTAGCATGTGATCCGACAAATTATCTTTTAAAAGTTTTTAAAGTCTTTAACAAATCTCTAGAATACTTTGAAATCTAAATAAAATTAAAATATAAAATTCCATCAAGTTACCAGATTGAAAAGTTACTTACAGATTCAGAAAAGGTAAAATCTATTAATAGTTTCTAGAGCTTCAGTGTATTTTAGTATGGCTTATAGATTAGTTAAAATACGAAGAGACTATCAACCATTCTGGATTATTAAGACAGCACACCAAGTCTAAGACCGCATCAGGATTAGAGACTCTTCGCGAGAACCCCAGTCTCTTCGGTTATGGATTAGGTTTAGTAAAAGTTCTTACAATCGTTAACTCCTTGTGTACCGACGAAGTCTTTTTTTTAACTTTATTCTAGCTATATTTAGACCATTTTGTGCAGTTTAAGAAAACAATTTGTAGCAAAAAGGGTTAAGATAGTTCGCAGCCATTTATGTCAGGAGGCCCCTTTTAAAATTAATAAAATCTATTTGCGTAAAGATAAAATTTAAAAGTCTCCGGTACTAGTAGATCACTATATTATGCATTTTGTCCAGTACAGTCGCGCTAATAAGTCATGTCCCATCTGTCATTAAGTTTAGCTTGCTCTGTGCTGTATTAATTTAATCATATGTTGAATTAGAAGGGTAAGTGTAGGAACAGTTTTATAGCTCACCCAAAAATATGAAATTTAAATATTTCTCGATACCAATTATTGCTCAAAACATAATTGGTTCAGAGAAATCTCTTATTAGGCCCACTGTACAGTTGGTCAATGTTCCAGCTGACTCACCCTCGTTCCGAGGCTCTCTGAATTATCTGGCAATACTGGTGTAGCAAAGAGGAGTAATAGTTGGAACTAATACTAAACTAGGGAAAGTAAGCCCATCTCAAATACATACATTGCTATGAGTGATCCTGAACATTCACCCAAAGTAAGTAGATTTGCTTAAAAATTAAAGTAATTATATCCACGGATTGGCAACGCATGTAAATCTTGCTGGCTGCCACAACGTACTTTTCTCTATTTTATAAGAATACATACCGTATTTCAGTTTTATTGGCGGCTGCTTAATGATAGAGCATATAGTCTTCAAAGTCAATATTACATAGTCTAATTTTCAGTAATCTACAAGACAGACACAGGTAACCCATTAATGGAAAGAGTTATCCCTGCACCACTACAACAGTATTGCCAGCTAATTCTGAGAGCCCCAGAGCGAGGGTGAGTCAGCTGAAACTTTGACCAATTGTACATAAAGACATATCCTGACCCCCAACATGAACCGCCGAGTTATGAATGGTAGGCATACAATAATTAATTTTATGTTGATTTGCCATGGCTCGCCAGGTATAAATCAACACCTCGATGGGGATAAAGTCTCAAAACAGTAAGCTTTAATAGGGCCAAATGGATAAAACCCAGAGATTGAAGTAACAGCAAGTCACGCCCCTTAAGAATCGAACACTCCTACACAATGTATCTCATAGTTACCAGAAGAGGGGTGTTTGCTTGGAGAAGGCGGGAGGTGGACTGGTTACTGTATTGTGTGTGCTCTCCACCTCACCTCGCCTCCACCCTCCCTCCCTCCACCTCTCGCTCTCCCTCTCTCTATCTATCTATCTATTTCTCTCAAGTTGTGTGTGTATGCTTAGCTTTTTCTACAATTATCATCATATAATTGTACACCACTTCGAATCTTTGAAACTTTAAAGCCAAGTTGGGGAGGTGTGGTGGAGTGGTCTTGCCACTGGCCTGGTAATCCAAAGGTCCCGGGTTCAAATCCCAATGTATCAATGGGAAGATATTATTGGGATGGAATTAGTGCTGTACCTAGTATCAGTGCATTACCACAAGCCCACCGAAACGTCAATAAAATACCCTCATTGTTCCCTGATTAAATAGCAGTGTATGAATATTCCCATATTCAAAATATGCTATAGGGGTGCAATGCCTGGTGAGTTATCTGCTCAACAGGTGGCGTTGTGTGTGTGTAAGTGTGAGAGTCCGAGTGTAGGGGGTGAGACAGTGAAGCACGGGAACGAGATGGCTTCAGAGATGGGGTCGTTTCGGGCCATGAGTGAGCACCGTGCCTCATGTGAAGGCAAGATGGCAGGTGCTCG
>JBAKBP010028024.1:0-29227 GCA_037953745.1 Lithodes maja | reverse complement strand
ATAGCAGTCAAATTAGACAAGTCGTCATTGCAATTAGGTTAATAGCCTTGACGTTGGATTTTCCAAGACTACTACCAAATAGTAGGTTTTCCTATTTGGTAGGTTGGGAGGTACGTCAAACCTCCCAATACCTGGTCTTCCTGCCGTGCTCGTTTAACCGCCCCGTTTGGGGCCTGGTTGTCGGGGTCCTGCTGTTTGCTTCCTGGACCGTCGATGTCGCTGTCTCGGAGTCCCCTTCGCCACGCTAAGGGCTATGTGCGGCGGATTTCCCTCCTGCGATTGAGACATTGGTTCTCGGATTCTGCCACCACTAGCCAGTCGTCTAAGTACCACAACACCTTGATCCCCTGATTTAGAAGTGGAAGTAAAGCTTGACGGACTAACTTGGTAAATATTCTCGGCGCTAGGTTCAAACCGAATGGCATCCGTTGAAAGACATAAGTCTGATGCTTGATCCTCAAAGCGAGGAATTTTGGGAACCTTTTGTTGACTGGGACATGCCAATAGGCGTCTGTCAGGTCTATTGAGCATACCCAACTTTGTGGCGGAAGTGTTAGCCTGATTTGATTCACTGTGAGCATCCTGAATGATGTGTTGTGAATGTAGCGATTCAGATGAGACAGGTCTACGACTGGCCTCATCTGAGTACTGTCCCTTTTTGGCACGAGAAAAAGCTTGGATGTGTAAACTGGGCAAGTTGGATTGACTGGGAGAATGATCTCCTTGGTGATCATCTCCTGAACTAGTAACTCCACCTCCAATGAAACATGATTGATTTCTAATGGTTGACGTAAGTGAGGTCGACGGAGCCACCGCCAGGTTATGCCCTTGCGCGCCACTGTCCGAGCCTAAGTCCGCCGAGGCCAAGCCCGGTGACACATCCGGAATGACCCAGCTCCCTGACTTGACTTGTCCGGCAAAACTGTCCTCTGATCTAACTCGCCCACGATAGGTTCCGGGAGTGAGAGAGTTAGTGGTGTAACTAGTTTTTTGCCTGTGGTGTGGTAGAGGTAGATGGCTGGCTAGCTTTGGCAGTCGTTGAACCCTGACCTGGTTTATACTTCTGTCCTTTAACCCACTTACCAGAACCTTTACCTTTCCAGCCTCTAGCCGTACTGCTTCCCGGCGTTGGAGGAGTTTTGAAGGCCTGAAAAGACTTGGCACCACCACTTGAGTACGCCTTTTGATGGACTTTAGGTTTGAGTAAGGTTTTGTGAATTTATGGTGTCCCTTTCTCGCTGGGGAAGCAGTCGTTCTAGCAGCCTCAACCATATTAAACACCATGCCCCATGTCTCCGTACCTACTAGAGAAGCAGTTAGCACCGGGAACATAAGAGCTCGGCGACCTATCTCTTCCGGCAACTTTTTGACTAAATGGACCCTCAGATCCTGCCGTACTCGTACCGCCTCTAAAAAGGCTACTCGTACGTCACCTAGAGATTGAATTGAATTTTGTAAAATTAACCTAGGGGTGGATGGGACTCGTTAGCCTTGGTCGGCAACTCATCTAGGGGAGACAACCTTATACAAATCCGGGTGGATGGGACTCGTCAGCCTTGGTTGGCAACCTGTCTAGGGGAGTAAAACTGATACAAATCCGTACTGCTTACCTAAGGGTAAGGCAGGTTAGTGGATGGATTAGCCGAACACCACTGTAGAAAAAGAGTACTAACAAGATACCCAGAGGGCCTCAGAGTCGGACGGATCCTAAATTGAGTGGTCAATCCTGTAAGTCCTTCACTAAACTGGCTCGGGTTGTCCCTCTCACAGGGAATAGGTCCGCTTGGGGGCATTGTGTGTATGGCCACCCTCGTAAGGGGAGTAAGGCATCCGGCAATAGATAGATAGATAGGGACCTGCGAGACAAAGTAAGCGCCTTCTTGGCATGAGTGTCCGTCACCGCTTGGTTAGTCCTACTGAGAGACTGAGCAATTTGTTTACTGAGCAAGAACTATGATACTAGTCTGAGTGTTTTCTGTCTTAGCTTAAAGTCCTTGTCTAGTTGTGCTGGTGGAGGGGTAGAGAAAGGTTCTTGCATTTCCCACAAAGACAATTTAGGTGCATTGAGAAAATCAAGAAAAGCTTTAGGTACACCACCTGCCGTGGCTATTGGAAGAGAAAACCAACTATGTGTTTTCTGAGGTATCTGATGTGCAGATTTACTAGTTATAGTTGCAGCAAATTGTTGTGCCTCTATTTCCCAGTCTAACCATGGCCCTGAACCAACCTCCCCAACTTGCAACACCGGGTTGCCAAACATATCCCTGACTGGAACTGTATCCAACTCTGGTGTTAACAAACCCAGAGCCTTAACATCATTAACCCCATCTAACTTAGACCAGTCAGAAAATAGGCGAGCTGACGAAGGAGGTGTCAATGCCGGGGAATTTGCATAAACAAAATATTTAGGATCATACAAATTAGGAATTGCCTTAATCGTAACATCTAACACATTACCTGATGCATCTTTAGCCCTGAGTTTCCTACTATTATTAACTTGTATTTGCCACTCCTGCAAAACTGGAAGCTCTCCCGAAATTGTCTGCTGAGCAATTGAACGGTTTTGGGCAGGAATATTAGTCCACGAGACGTCGGGACCGTAAAGCAACGGCATTGGACCTTTCCTTATGGGAATCTTCTCCAAAGGTGGAGGATTCATGTCAGTAATGACTCTAACATTAGAGGTCGACAAAGTAGCAGATGAAAGAACATTACTAGGTCCAGTGAGATTAACCGGCAAATTTGACTGGGTGATAACTTTAGTAGCTTCTAATGGACGTGGTACAGACAAAATCAAAGGAGCTTCCGGTATTCTTGCTTCAGCCTGTAAAGATAGAACAATTGATCTAACCACATCTGTCAAATCTCCCCTAGTCAAATATTGCTTATTAACGTCCACTGAGTCTGTTTCTGAATGACTAGCCTCCTGTGAAGATCGTGCATATGGTACCTGTTCGTCATCATCTTGCATTTCTTCAAATGTTTCCACAAACTCACCGTCTTCTACCGGATTTTTCTGTATCTCAGGTAGTAACTGTCGTTGAGCAAAGTCTCTCCGCTCTAAGTTTGTACTAGTAGATGGAAATTGATAATTGTTTTGTGGTACATAACTAACTTCAGAACCACCAGAGGCTTCTGAAAATTGACTAATACGAACATGACCCTAACACCTTACCGGTTCTCTACGTTGCTCCGTCGACCGTGGTTCAGAATGTTGCCATGTACTAGCGTTATATAAGCCTGCCTGTTGATTAATTGACTGGCTAATATCATTGTTAACGTCTTCTGAAACATTAACCTCCTCCGGGTATTCTCTATAGTTGTCAGCCAATACTTTCACTGGAACTTTCAACCTAGAAGGACCCTGCTGAGAATTTACAAGAGGGATTGAAAAGTCAGACCTCACAGATTGAGAAACACTATTTTCAACATTACCTCTAACCTTTGGAGTCTTCTCCACCACCTCCGTTCCCACCTCGGAACTGCCAGATTGAACGTGAGGCTTGTCGGAGGTAGCGACGGAGGTAGCGGTATGGGACCCCGACGTATGCCGGCGTCCCGAATCCGAAGACTCTTTACATGATTTGTGTTTACCACTATAATTTTTCCGGCTCGATGACACCGCTACTGATGTCGAGGCTTCCGCCGTAATCCGTTGTCTCTTGTCCTTGTGTCTGGTATGCCTTGAAGACTTGGAAGACTTCCGACGAGGAGACCTAGATCTAGAGCGATGTCTGTCTTCTTGCAATGATTCTGAAGACAGTATCCTATTGGACCGTACGGGGGAAGTTGCCCTAGTATCATCTGAGTTGTCACTGCTACTCACCAGTCTTTTAGATAGAGCTTTAACTTTAAGTTTAGTAATACTAACTGACTGTGATGACTTAGTTTTGTTTGCATTAGGTTTACTGATTAAACGTTCCCAGAGTTCTAAATCATCACAATGAAGAGCTTTATGGGCAATGTCTTTAGTGTAGGAATTAAATTGTGATTTAATTTCTAATAATGCCACCTGATACGAAAGTTCACACCTTGTAAACAAGCCTTCCCTAAGTTCGGAGCATACACTGCACTTCTTTGAGAGCCAAATTCCTCGAGATCTGTCCAAACACTTTACACACTTAATACAAAGTTTGTGACTAAATACTGGTATGAGCATACTATAGGTTTGAGTCCCGAAGGGAAGAAGGAAAACCTAACATTTAGTAGTGGCCCCGGAATCATTGACGATGCGCCTTAACGTAGGTAATGGCCAATCTTGAACTCTAGCTTGCTGTTCAAACTTCCCGCCCGGGGAGAACTCAAATACGATTGCCACACATCGTGAGCGAAACGCTCTTAAAAAAATACTCACAGACTCGTTCTTATGATGTGGGTACCACTACTAGAAAAACTAGTAAAAAATAAATAAAATAAATAAAAACTTGATCCCGCAATGCGCTTCCCGTGCGTCTGCTGTTTTGGGTACGGCACGCCATCCTCCTCGTAGCGGCTGTTCATTCTTAATCTGACATATCGAGACTCTCAAACTCAGATACGTTGCGTGAAGATAAATCCCGAGCCTCGCGGCTAGCCGAAATATCTTTTCCGACAACCCTTGTAACACTCGAGATCTCGTTGACCCTTGCTTTTGAATGCATGTCACTGCAGTCAAATTGTCCATTCTGAAGGCTAGGGACTTTCCCGCCTGGCTCATGCCGTGCTCTTGTAAAAAGAATAGTGGGACTAGCAACTCCTTGGCATTGATATGAAGATGATTTGATATTGACCATCGACCCTGACCCTGATGGCCTAAGTTTGATTGGTAACCCCATCCCAGGGTTCCTGACGCATCTGTATCTACCCAAACCGTCGGAAGTGGAGCTGTCCAAGTCAAGGAGAAGTGAATTACTTCTGGCTTCGCCCAAGCCGCCAGGAGGTTGTGGATTAAAGTTGGAATTGTCCTCAGTGTTTCCGCCGGTGAAAGCGGAAAGCACCTGTTTCCTTCCAAGATAATTCTTTTGACCTTCAGACGACCTAACGGTACCGTCAGCTGTATCCAATTGAGTGAGCCTACCAGAGACTCCCAGATCTTCCTCGTTGTCATCCGAGAATGAAGAAACCGAAAGAGTTTCCTGCGAAATCTCTGACGGTTGTCCACACTCTGACTCAGAGTTAGTAACTCGGTATCCCAGATAAGGCCCACCCACTGGATTTGCTTGGTGGGAATGAGAGAAGACTTTGCTAAGTTTACTCTGAACCCTAGGGCCGCTACATGATCTAATACTTGTTGATCATGATGAAGGCACATTATCTCGGATTGGGCTACCACTAGCCAATCGTCTAGGTACCATAAAATCATTATTCCCTGTTTGAGCAATGGTAGCAAAGCCTGTCGGACTAACTTTGTGAAAACTCGGGCTGCTAGATTTAATCCAAAGGGCATTCTTTGAAAGACAAACGTTTGATCTCCGTTGCGTAAGGCTAGAAACCTCTTGTGGTGTAATTTGATTTATGTTGGGTAGGCTAGCTAGTTTTAGGCATATTTGGGTAGGCTAGCTAGTTTTAGGGATATTCGGCAAACGAACGCCAGTAAATTGAGACGCACGTGTGGGACTATTTTGGTGTGGAGGTCGTAGGGAGCTCCCGTTGTATTTACTGAGTGTAGTGTTCCTGTGGTGGGTGAATAGATTCAGCCGAAGTCGGTGGTTTGTGTGGGCATCACTGTAGCTGTAGGTCAGGTTGGATTGTGGTTTGTGGTCGCAGTTTCTGGAGCGTTGACGGCGCTTGGATGGGGAACCGCTTAGCATAGGCCTAGGCTATTCAGCGCTGCGCATCTCTACAGGGATATTCTCACCGTGAGGTAAGGGTGCTAACATTTCGTATTTCAACCACACCTCTGAAAACGTTTGTTGATTGGGACATGCCAGTAGGCATCTGTCAGATCTATTGAGCACATCCAGCCCTGCGGTGGGAGTGACAACCTGATCTGATTCACTGTCAGCATCCTGAATGACTGATTGTGAATGTGGGTGTTGAGATACGAGAGGTCGATCACCGGCCTCATCTAAACACTGTCCCTCTTTGGCACCAAAAACAACCAGGATATGAACACTGGCAACGTAGGACTGGGGATTATGATCAACTTTTGTGCCATCTCTTTGATATTGGATCCCACCTCCAATGAAACATTATTGAATTCTGTGGGGAAACGCAAACTGGCTCGCCGGGACCACCGCCACGAGAGACCTTTGCGGACCACTGTCCTTGCCCATGTTCGCCGGGGCCATGCCCGGAAATAATCTCGAAAGTTGCCAGTCACATGACTGGTCTTGTCCGGCAGTACTACTCTCGGATCCGTCTCGCCTTGCCTTGGCACTGGGAGTGAGTGAGCCTTGTGGTGTCTCAGTTTTTTGAGGAGGATTGTGACTCTAACTTTGGCATGGGGGGATGAGAGGTCTTGCTACCATCGCTACTGGGTTTACCCCTATGTTGACCCCGAGACCACCTCCTTCTACCCTTGAAGTTACCTCGCCCTCTAGGTGCCCCAGTATGAGCAGGGGTTGTGAAAGTCTTGGCTGACTGATTGAACTGTGACTGGCCACGAAAGGAACTCTTAGTTTTGAAATTTTGTTTAGCTGCCTGCTCACCCTTGGATTTAACAGTGGTGGCAGGTTGTGCGTCTAGGAGAAAAGTAACTGTTCTCCAGGCTTCGTTAGAGACTAAGGTAGATGTTATCGTATAAATACGATAGAATATGACTCTTTTGTGATCTCGTATGTCTCTGTGACGTCACGATCTCTCCTACAGCACGACGTAGGACGAGTAGATCGTATATTATAAGATTGTAAATAAGTTAAGTTATAAAAGGCCTAATATGCTATTAAGCAATATTGCCATGGTCTTATGTAGTATATATAATTTATCGTATATATTAATATAATTTATCGTATAGAGCAACCTAAATGCGGTACGATAATTTGGGCTCCTGGCGGTTTGCCAAGGCAGCAAGGTGTACTTTTGAGGTACGCCAGAGCCTTCACGAACACCAACCAGTTAACATCTAAATTTTCCGCCCTCAGTTGATCGAGCTTTTGTGCCTCTAATCACAATACACATACAGCAATACACTCAGCTACACCATCACGACGCTCTCATCGACATCATGACTGACTGATAGATAAGCATAAATTATAATAATCATGTCCATTCCCATGTAATCATTTATTCTTTCTTTAACTTGACTCGAGTCTTGGGACCGAAGTCTCGTTCCCCATTGTCCACCGCCATATTGGGTAAAACGTTCTCCCTTGCCTCATTGCCACGTGGAACTATTGGTGAGTTAATTCCTGGCTAATATTAACCCTTATAACCTTACCCTATATATATACATTTATTATGTGAGACCTTTGGATATAAATTAGCTTGTTTCAGATTGAATTCAATTTAGATATAGAGTAGTTTCATTTAGATTGATTTTATTTGATTCATTATAGCTTAGTAATATTTAATTTTCATTGATAGTTTACCACATTGGTGCCCAGACCCGGGAATTAGCTACCAGTAGGGGATTTTTCTTAGGCAATGAGCAAGGGATTAGCCCAGGGATGCAGGAGCAAGGACCCCGGAGGGGTGGGGCTTGGCTATCTCCCTGTACCTCAGGCGCTGGTACCTCAGCGAATAGCCATAGTAGGGCATTCATATGCAACTAGGCTAAGGGCAGCTGACGGAGGTACTGAGTCGTATCGGGCGTCGGAGGGGGAAAGAACTTTCAGGCTGACCTACTTCGGGGTACCGGGAGCAACCGTTGACACCCTGAAAGCCTACAGTGGTTCGGTTTAGGCCGCATATGATCTTTTTGTTTATAGGCGGCAATGATATACGCCCCGGTACAGTACCCCGCGAGTTAGCTGATGCTATCAAAGAGGTGGAGCTGGATCTGGAGCGTGAGTCCGGAGGAAGCTGCAAGATCGTGGCAATTGTGAGCCGGAGAGTCCGAGGGTTCTTAGCGGCGGATTATCAAGCTATAAAAAATTCTGTTAACCGCGCCCTGAGGTGTCGGTTAATAGAAACGAAGCACCGCTTTGTTTCTCTCACACTCAGCATCCGAGACCTCGACCAGGATGGTGTCCACCTCGACTTAGACACCAATCAAGTCCTGTATGACAAGATTGTAGGGCTAACGAAGCGTTGGCTAGAGAGGGACGCCGGGGTTATATCATTGCGCCTGCCTAAGTCCTGCATCCCACCCATCATCTTTCCCCAATAATTTTCTTTTCCGTTTCAGACTTCCTGTGACATATGACCTGACCTAACATTTTTTTCTTGTTCAATATGATCCATTAGTAGGTATTGCTATTTTGTGTACTATTTTTTCTCCATAACATAGAAGTCCGCCGGTCGGCGTCTCTTAACTAGACTATTAATTTTCTGTTGTTTTTGTAACGTAACATTTAGATACATAGCCTATAGGCTCACATGCAAAATGGATAAAAACGATAAAAAGACACCGTCTAGTGGGGTGCTGATCAAAGCCCCTAAAAATCAAAGGGTGGGACTTCGGGGAGTATTAAATAGGCTAATTGTGGACTTAAACACTTTCATCACTACTGCTGATCTAGAGGAATTGGAGGCTAGATTAGATAACGTCCAGGCTACCCACGGTCGTATTACGGCTCTGAGTGAGGTGATTGTGGCTGACATGATAGAGGAGGAAGAGATAGTTACAGAGTGTGATAATCGCGCCCTCTATGACGAACCTGTCTTTAGAGCGAAGCGCCTATTACAGCGTGCTGTCGCAAGTAAGAAGGGAGGCGATAATGAGGCCCATAGAAGGGCTGACCCAAAACATACTGTACACCTCCCTAAGCTCAATCTTCCTACATTTGGGGGCAAGTTAACCGAGTGGTTAGCTTTCTGGGACGTATTTCGATCTACGGTTCATGAATCCTCTTTGGATAATGTCCGCAAGTTTCACTATCTGAAGGGACAAATGGAAGGAGAGGCCTTACATTTAATAGAGGGTTTTGCAGTAGTGGGTGGTAGTTATCTTGAAGCGGTACACTTATTAGAGTCCACATACGGGGATAGAGAGCAGTTGAAGATGGTCCATGTTGTTGCCTTGTTGGGGCTCGCAGAACCACAGTATAAGGTTGATGAGTTGACAAACTTCAGGGCAAATATGGAGTGCCATACTCGATCGCTAGACACCCTAGGGCTTACCACACAGGAAATGATAGTCATTATCTTGCGTCAGAAGCTTCCTATGGCAATACTTAATAAGGTAAGATCATTTGAGCTGGGGGAATTCAAAACTCAGTTCAGTAAGGAGATCAATAATCTACAGTTGAACAAAGGGAGAATGTATGTGTCGGGAGGGAGTGAGAATGTGGAGAAGAGGGGAACAGTAAGCATGACAGTGGGGACTAAAGTAAAGAAAGAGGGTGCGTATAAGAAACTTGCTCAGATTCTATGTAAGCTATGTAACAACAAACATAAATGGAGTTTCTGCGTAAAATACCCGACAAATGAGACAAAACTAGCACAGGCGAAAAGATTGAAGCTATGTGTAGGTTGTCTAAGTGGGGAACATGGTAAGCAGGGACAATGTACTGCTACATACTTAAGGCCCTGTCGGCACTGCAAAGGACATCACTTTGATAAGTTGTGTCCTACTGCAGATAAAGTCAAAAACGTCAAAAATGAGGGGACTACAACTGTGGCACTAGGTAGCACGCAAGACACCACTATATTGCCCACAATACAGATTCCCATGGAAGGTAATGACAGTAACAAAGTTTGTCGGGTACTTCTAGATCAAGGGTCTCAACGTTCCTTTATAAAGAGGTCCGTACTAGTGGGACTGAAGCACCGAATCGTAGGGGCTGAGACTCTTCGATTACAGGGCTTCACAGGGGTCACTGATAAACAAGACTACGAGATAGCGGAGATTTCATATTTCTATCGTAAAAACCGGTACTTTATGACTTGTATCGTAGTAGACACCCTACCAGAATATGTATCTGTGGGTGTGGAGAAGGTGGAACACACATTACGTAGCAAAGGGGTTAACTTGTCAGATCCCATGGGAAATCAGAGTGAGGTGCATGTTCTACTTGGTGTGGATCATTATTATGAAGTAGTATACCCTGGATTTAAAAAGATGTGTGGTGTAATTTTAATCCCCACTAAATTTGGATACTGCATGAGCGGAAAGGTGCATAGTACACAGTCAAAGGTCCTGGTCGACACGGTCTCGATATATAGAGTCAATGTAACCGCGGCAGAGGAGTTGGGAAGGGAGGATTCCCAACCTAGTGACCCTAAGATGGCTGCCGAGTTCGACCTGGAACGACTGTGGAGATTGGATCACATAGGCATTAATCCTATGGAGACTGATTATGACTCGGAAGTTGCGCTACAAAGGTTTGACGAGTCTGTGTGCTACTGTGCCTCAGACAAGCAATATAAAGTTAGTTTACCCTGGAAGCACAGTGAGATAAGCCTGCCTACCAACTATGGTTTGGCATTAGGTCGCTTGCGCGCATTGCAGCAGAAATTGTCTAACGAACCGAGCACGCGCCAGGTGTATGACGATGTATTTCGGAGTTATGAGGATAGGGGCTTTATAGAGAGAGTCGATGTCAAGGAACCGTGTAAGAAGGGTAGGGTTCACTATCTGGCCCATCATGGGGTAAAGAAAGACAGCGTCACCACACCAATACGGGTGGTGTATGACTGTTCTGCCCACCAAGGACAACAACCCAGTCTAAATGACTGCCTGTTGACAGGTCCGTCCATGGTGTCGGACCTGTCCCAACATCTATTGCGGTTTAGGCTGGGGAAGTACGCCTATACCAGTGACATCGAGAAAGCATTCTTGATGGTCAAGCTAAAGGAGGAAGATAGAGATGTTACCCGCTTTCTTTGGTTCGGCGACATTAGCGACTCTGAAAGTCCCATTATAATATACCGTTTTCGGGTTGTACTCTTTGGGGCCACTTGCTCGCAGTTTTTGTTAAATGCCACAATCAGAAAACATCTAGCTGACACTCATGAGGACACAAGTAAACTATCTCGCGGATTATACATTGACAATTTGCAGGGTACTAGCGATAGTCAAGATGATTTGTTGTATGCATACTGGCAAGCACGCAGATTGTTTGCGGATGCACATCTATTTCTCCGCGAGTGGGTTACTAATAGTGAAGATCTTCAGAGTTTAATACAAGTGGATGGTACGGCATCTCTTAACCAGGAAAAGTCCAGAAATTTTGGGATGATCTGGCAACCTAAACATGACATACTAACTTTTCAAACAAGGTCTTTTGCTCAGCAGACAGGAGCACACACCAAAAGAAGTCTGTTGAGCAAAGTTGCGCAATTTGTTGATCCTTGGGTCTAGCATTACCTGTTACCATAAGAGCTAGGATTCTAATGCAGGAAGTTTGGAGACGTAAGATAGGATGGGATGACAGTTTGCCCGAGGACCTGAATGACCAAGGGACATTGTTGTTGAATGAATATGCCATCCTATGTACTAAACCTATACCTCGTAAAGTGGCGGCGTACGGTGACGTTACGTTACACACGTTTTGCGATGCTAGCGCCACGGCATACGGGGTAGCCATATATGTTGTTACTTCATTTGGGGCACATTTAGTTACAGCCCGGGCCAAGGTAGCCCCGGTTAAAAAGGTAACTATCCCTAAAATGGAATTGACTGCCATGCTGCTATTAGCACGTCTGGTGCAACATGTACGCGCAGCATACGAGAGCGAATTAAATATTGAAATCGTTCATGTATGGTGCGATAGTCAGGTCGCACTCAACTGGATACATAGCAAGAAGTCTCTGCCAGTTTATGTGCGGAATAGGGTAGATGAGATTAGAGCCCTTTTGCCAGACGTTGCTTATCATTATGTAAATATAAAAGAAAACCCTAGTGATCTCATAACTAGGGGTATAACGGCTAGCCAGTTAATGAAGTCCGAATTGTGGTGGCATGGTCCAAAGTGGCTGCTCCATGAAAGTGAATGGACGATATGGCATGCTGTTGGTGAGGGACTTCTGCCACTGGAAACAGTGGCAGTTACAGCCCAACCAAATGAGCCACCGGGTCCTATCATGAAGTGGGCAAGATTCGGTGACTATAATAAACTAGTCAGAGTTGTAGCTTGGGTGTTGCGATATGTATCCAATCTCAAGCTTAAAGTAACGGGCCAACTCTGCAACAGGGGTCACAACATTGATGCTCGTGAATTTAAAGCAGCTGAAGTAACTTTGATCAAATGGGTTCAAGTAGAAACCTTTTCCAATGAATTAGAATCCTTGAAAAGCTCGAATAAGACATTAATGCCTAATATAGTGCGTCAACTAAGGTTGCACCTAGACAATGGCCTCATCAGGTGTGGGGGTCGCCTGAAGTGGTCAGGTGTACCAGACGGTACAAACCGACCTATACTTATGCCAACAAGACATCACGTTACTGATCTATTGATCATACGTGCACATAGGGAAGTAAAACACTACGGGGTATGTCATATTATATCAAATTTACGTCTCACATGGTGGATACCCAGAGTTCGACAAGTAGCTCGACGCGTAGTGAGAAAGTGTGTAATATGCCAGAGACTAAAGGGTAAACCATATGCAACTGGACCAGCTCCACCTCTACCTGAATGCCGTGTAAAGCACGTAGAACCTTTCCAAGCGGTAGGATTAGATTACACAGGGGCATTGAAGACGAGGGAAAGTGATTAGGTTTATATATTATTGTTTACCTGTGCAACATCTCGAGCGGTACACCTAGAACTATGTGATAATATGTCTAGCGAAGAATTTATGCTGGCGTTCAGACGGTTTTGTGCCAGTCGTTCATTCCCTCAACTCATTCTTAGCGACAATGCTCCCACTTATGTCCAAGCATCAAAATATCTAAAGGATATGAGTAGTGATCCTACTATCATCACTTTTTTGGGAGAGAAGAAGTGCGAATGGAGGTTCATTCCAGTTAAGGCACCTTGGTTTGGTGGAATGTGGGAACGGTGTGTCGGCATAGTAAAGTCAGGACTCAGAGCGGTTGTAGGACGTGCTCTATTAAAGAAGAGTGAGTTGACGACAGTCCTCACAGAGATAGAGGCAGTCGTGAATGATCGCCCGCTTACATATGTGTACACCGACCTGCAAGAACCACTACCATTAACGCCAGCTCACTTGCTATATGGGAAACCATTGACTGCGTTTCCATCTGATTTCCAATCCATAGTAGAGTTAGAGGATCCCTCGTTGTACTCTGAGGTAGCGGTGTCTAAGAGATACCAGTATATATCCAGGATAATCGAGGATTTTAGGAAACGGTGGATTAGTGAATATCTGCTAGCATTGAGGGAAAGGAGTGTTACTCCCTCTGGTAGACCAACGGCACCTACGGTTGGCGAAATTGTTTTAATTAAAGAAGATAGTCCTCGTTTATACTGGAAATTAGGCCGCGTATTGGAGGTATACAAGGGGGCAGACTCTGTAGAGCGGGTGGCGCTATTAAAGACAGCCACTGGAACTACTGTTCGTCCTATCGCACGTTTGTACGCTTTGGAGCTCGATTCCGCATCGCAATCTGAGGCTCCACCTGTTATTGCTGGGTCCGAGGATTCTCAGAGGAACGACTCACCTCTTACTGATGGTGATCATTCTCGGACCGGGACGCGTCCCAGACGCGCTGCTGCTGGCGCCGTCGACTTGTGGCGTCAGAAGATAGCCTCTGGGCAACTTTAGATTTAAGGTGGGGTTCAGGTCTTTTTTGTGGGGGGAGTGTATCGTATAAATACGATAGAATATGACTCTTTTGTGATCTCGTATGTCTCTGTGACGTCACGATCTCTCCTACAGCACGACGTAGGACGAGTAGATAGTATATTATAAGATTGTAAATAAGTTAAGTTATAAAAGGCCTAATATGCTATTAAGCAATATTGCCATGGTCTTATGTAGTATATATAATTTATCGTATATATTAATATAATATATCGTATAGAGCAACCTAAATGCGGTACGATAATTTGGGCTCCTGGCGGTTTGCCAAGGCAGCAAGGTGTGCTTTTGAGGTACGCCAGAGCCTTCACGAACACCAACCAGTTAACATCTAAATTTTCCGCCCTCAGTTGATCGAGCTTTTGTGCCTCTAATCACAATACACATACAGCAATACACTCAGCTACACCATCACGACGCTCTCATCGACATCATGACTGACTGATAGATAAGCATAAATTATAATAATCATGTCCATTCCCATGTAATCATTTATTCTTTCTTTAACTTGACTCGAGTCTTGGGACCGAAGTCTCGTTCCCCATTGTCCACCGCCATATTGGGTAAAACGTTCTCCCTTGCCTCATTGCCACGTGGAACTACTGGTGAGTTAATTCCTGGCTAATATTAACCCTTATAACCTTACCCTATATATACATTTATTATGTGAGACCTTTGGATATAAATTAGCTTGTTTCAGATTGAATTCAATTTAGATATAGAGTAGTTTCATTTAGATTGATTTTATTTGATTCATTATAGCTTAGTAATATTTAATTTCCATTGATAGTTTACCACAGATGTGAACACATTAGATAATAGCAACCTTCTACCAATCTCCGCTGGAAGTCTCCTCACCAAATACACTCTTAGATCTTGGCGCACCTGTACAGCCTCAAAGATAGCTGTCCGAACGTCGCTGAGAGACTGAATCGAGTTTTGGAGGAGGAGGCGTCTGGTCAGAGAAAGAGCCTTCTGGGTTCCGGCGTCCCTAACCGACTCAGTCGTCCGAGCCAGAGAGGCTCCAAGTTGGTGGCTGAGAAGGTATTGAGACGCCAGCCTCCAGGCTTTCTGTCTCATTTTATAATCTTTGTCGATCTGGACCTGTGTGGGGGGACAAAATGGTTCAGGTAACTGGCACAAAGATAGTTTCGGGGCCCCAATAAAATCAAAAATATGTTGGGGAATCCCGTCCGCCTTGCCTACTGGCATAGAAAACCAATGATTGTCTTCTGACGGAAGTTGATGACTACTT
This sequence comes from Lithodes maja, assembly GCA_037953745.1. Lineage (NCBI taxonomy): Eukaryota > Metazoa > Arthropoda > Malacostraca > Decapoda > Lithodidae > Lithodes > Lithodes maja. The sequence goes on along the minus strand of JBAKBP010028024.1, from coordinate 14,184 downwards.
TTGTTGGTAATGGTGCTGGCAAACAGCTGGGCCTCATGTCCCCAAGCAACCCATTGCCCATACTCCCCTCCCATAACATGAACTAATGAAGCCCCATGAGAGTCCCTGATAGGAATGGAATTTAGTTCTGGGGTCAAACCCTGCAACACTTTTAAATCATTCATCCCGTCAGTTTTAGTCCAGTCAGAAAACAGTTTTCCGGCGGAAGTAGGAGGCAAGGCGGGGGATTGCGAGTAGACAAAAAATTCAGGATTGAAAAATGTTGGGATGGCCTTAATAACAACATCAAGTACCTCTCCCGACTGGTTCTTGGCCCGTAACTTTTTCTTTTCACTTGCCTCTATAACCCAGTGACTCGGGACAGGTAACTCACCTGTAACCGTGGGTTGTGCGACCTCAGGGCGTAAAGGCTGAACTACTGACCAGGAAGTATCCGGTCCATACAAGAGTGGCATAGGGCCTTTTTTGCTGGGGATGGATTTGTCTAGTGGAGGGGGTAACAACTCTGAAAACAATTTCAAGTTAGACTGCAAAAGAGCAGGGGTACCTGGAGTCGGAACCACGGGATTGACAGTGATGGCAGGGGGAGGAGAAGTTATGGTAACTTGAGGATGCACTAACACTTGCCCAAGAGGTCACACCGCCGGGGCTACTGGTATTGGAATAACAGCCTGTCGCTCGCTCTTAATCTGCCTCATGAAATCAAACAGCTCTTGCAACTGATCTTTTACTACAAAAACTCCACTATCCTGATCAGACTGGGACGCGGACTGTGACATCTCTGAGCCCTGCGTTCCAGATAGTTGAGAAAACGGACGTTGGCTAGGCGCCAGTTCCTCAGTATATACCTCTTGTTGGTGCATGTGTGAACCCGGTGACCGGGTTGAGGGGGCTGGTACAGTCTCCGACTGAGACTCGTCAACCCGGGCAGCGGTTTCGTCTGTATCTGTTTGTGAATGGTCGGAACATCCGTGCCCAGACAGATCGATGAAATTAAAGTCTGGGATCTCAAACATGGGGGATTCCTGAACAGATAAATGCTGGTCTGGGGAGCTGTCATGCCTCCGCCGTGAGAAACTACACTGCCACTTCTTTCCCTCCCTAACACAGGTAAAACAGCAGGTTCCGGTGCAGGATTAAGGGGAATAGTAAATCGGGGGGAAGAGCCTGAGACAGAACTAGATGTGTCTCTTGATGCCTCGTTCCTAGAGGAAGATTTCTTGCCCGATTTTGACGGATCCCGAGCCGTCTTCTTTCCTGATGAGGAGGACTTCCTATGCCAGCTCGACTTTGGCTTGTCCCCGGCAGATAATGCGGAGTCAAAATGCGAGCGAGACCTCTTAGCAGCCTGGTCATCTGATGGAGGCTTGGGCTGTGGCAAAGGTGATCTGGACCTGTCTCGCCGGCTGGCTGAAGCTAGTTTCTCCGGCGGATCTTTGGTCCGAGGTCGCTTTTGGTGGTGGGAGGAAGCGTCACCCGAAGAAGATCCCGGAGGGGGTGAAGTAACTAATGAACTCTTTAACGAATCCTCGAGAATTCGGTCATCCAATTGAAGGGATTTATGAGCTACTGTTTTACAGTACGTTACAAATTCAGATTTAATGTGTAGCAGGTTAGTCTTGCATTGACTATCTTCATGGTTAATAAAGGCACTGCGGAGGGCTGAACACTTGGTACAAGATTGGGACAACCAACGACCTCTCAAACGGTTTAGACAAGGGACACACCTTACACAGAGTAAGTGACCGATAATTGCTAAACTTTGACAGCCCAGAGCCGCACAGAAAGAGAAATTATTCTTATCCATGATTACACTCCCCACCGCCACGGAGATATTAACCTTCCTAGGTGTCTCACATGCGAACCTGTGTGAGAGAAAATTCCAAGAATCAATGCTCATAAGGACACGTTAGGCTGGAAAAGCTAAGATAAATATATCTCCACGTAAAAAAGAATAAAGCTTTGAATAACACTTAAACAATCTTAATTCCCCTTACGTTAAATACATTCCTCAGAAATGCAATTGAGTATTGTGTAGCTGATCATGTGCTACTAAAATTTGTTAACTTCTTACCCACTGACCTAACCCGTCTTGTGATGCAAGAATCAACCCCGGCCACAAACGCTAAAACGGAATTTGATTCTAAGCCCGGCGGACAAATCGCCAATGATAAAGCAAAACAGTTTAACTGGAAGCTACAAGATTGGAATGGGTGAGTTCATTTCTCGGCTCAGCCGTTATTAGCGCGGTGACAGTGGCTCCCCACTTTTTAATATCAGCCGGCGTAACGTTCGTCTGTCCCAAGCAAAAGAACGTTTGCTTTGTGAAGTTTTTTGGCGGCGGAAAAAGCGATTACGAGGGAAGGCATAGCCGTAACCCTTCGAAACCCGATTTGTTTTAGTAACATGCCCGTTCATTCGGAATCATACTATACGCCGTAAACAACACAAATACAATTCATTGCAATCCCGTACCAGTCGAGGAAAATTGAATTTTAATATAACTCAGAGTGTTTCCCGGTGGAAAAACCACGCGAAACACCCAGAGACACGTTGTTATGTAAGTCTTACTTGAATAAAAACTCCCGCCGGAAGGGCCAACCCTCCAATATATAGGAATGAACAACGTGTACATACATGGCATGGTTATACATCAGAAACAATCAATAATCAATGACAACACTCCCTAACCATATATATAAGCAACCTAATGAGGCCAACTAGATGGGAGCACTTGGCGATGAGTTCAGTCAATAGCACAAACCTGCGATCCAGCGTCGACCCCACCACACGTAGAAGACATGATGATAAGATTGCAGAGCAGTATGGCTCCGTGCCGGACCCCTCAGCTAAGTGAGAAAATCCAACGGCACTAACCCACGAAGCATACTTGTTGCACACCCTGAAGGGACCGAGCAACAGGCTCCAGTTCACCCTAAAAGAAGCCTCATGACTACACAGTGAACTAATAGTGGGCTAGGATAATAAATCAAAACACGTGGGAATAACTTGCCTTATCACAACAAGAACACCACCTAACACGAATGCTTAGACCCAGAAAAACAGTCTCCAGGGCCCGTATTTAACACTTCAGACTACACCTAGTCGATAATCTAACCTGACTTCAGCACTATCATGGACAAATGAGTAATGACTCACTAGTGCCAAGGAAAGGTGATGAACAAGATTAGGCAGGAGTGCCCGGGACATACGTCCACATTGAGCGGGCCCGGAGAGAATAAGAATGAACAGCTTCTACGAGGAGGATGGCGTGCCGTACCCAAAACAGCAGACGCACGGGAAGCGCATTGCGGGATCAAGTTTAAATTTTGTATTTATTTTATTTATTTTTTACTAGTTTTTCTAGTAGTTGTACCCACATCATAAGGTCGAGTCCGTGAGTGTTTTTTAAGAGCGTTTCGCTCACGATGTGTGGCAATCGTATTTGAGTTCTCCCCGGGCGGGAAGTTTGAACAGCAAGCTAGAGTTCAAGATTGGCCATTACCTACGTTAAGGCGCATCGTCAATGATGAAGGGACCACTAATAAATAGTTTGGCGTTGTACACAGAGTAAAAAAAGGCATGTTCACTTTGACTCCCCCCGCTGGGATCGGCTCCCTTACCTGGAACTCGTGTCGAAGTGTGGTTTCTGGAAAGCAAATTTCAAGAATCAATGCTCATAAGGATAATCCAAGATATCCACATGTATATTTCTTTGAATCCGCCGGAAAACTAGATCTAGCACAACTAGCTAGTCTACAGTTCCGTCGTATCCTGGTAAAAATCATATTTATATATTTTTTATTTTACCAGACTGCTTTTCTATGACACTTCGTATCACTGACCCATATTAAATCATTCCTATAGGATGTAAAGTTGTAATTTATTCTAAATGCCTCATTTGACGAATGATATTTTAGATACCAACTAAGACTTATCCGTCTTAGATGACGAATCAACTTGTCTTTTAATTTATAGGCGAGTCTTTTCAGCTGAGCCGAAATTTCCCTTAGGAAGTCTTCTCCTCTGCCGGAAATGTAGTGGTGCTTGCCGACCACCACCGGGTTTATAGGATCTATGTCCTTCCCGCCGTAAAACGTCTTTGACAACTACGAACGAGTTTAATAGATCGTCTCTGTAGCCGCTGTAGCGAGCCTCCAGTAAAAGATACACCATATTTTTCCGCCGGAAGAGTATAAACAAACCCATTGTGATTACTAACTCGCCTGCCCGAGAAATAAAACACAAACATACATAGTATAATGGTCAAGACGTCTCCTGACACTTTCCATCATGTATAATATTACCACATGAGAGGGAAAGTTATAACTTACAGCTACAAAATTATGATACTTCTTGATAATAATAATGTATCCTAGCTATAAAAATTTACCCCTAACTTGAGGCTAGCCACGAGGCCTAGGGCAAGCAGCATGACGACGGACGACTCTCAGCTCCAGCGTCCAACAGCTACCAACAAACCACACATAGCCCCGAGTCCGTGGGGAGAAATGTAACTGGTCCAACATGTCTGCAACTCCAGTCAAAAAACCTGCAGTCTCCTTAGTGGTAGCCAGTCGCAGGGCCCCACAAAACATGACTCCTAACTAACTAGTAAGGCAAAGCTATGATAAAAATTAAAAACAATGACGGATGCAATTTCACAGAGAAGCGGAGCTGCCTGAACACTGTACCCTATATTTTAACACCCTCCTGTGAACGCCCAATGGGGACGTTCGATCTATCTAGTCTATATCTATTCTAAACATCTCAAACTATACAAATGAGCAAATGACTCACTAGGAAACGAGCAGAAGCAGAACGAAGAAAGATTATTATATAGTCCTCTCTGGGTGATCACAGGAAGCTTAACCCGGCAATGGCGAGAAAGCTCATAAGAAGTTTTACTGGGCGAGGGCGGCAAAGCTCTTAAGAGGGAGGCCTAAAAAAAACATTTAAACGGCCCCAGTAGCACTAAACATTTTTTTTTTTTTTTTTTTTTTTTTTTTTTTCCCTATACATCATATCACTCCTCCACATCCCCTCCTTCCTCCCTTTCCCCTCCCCCTTCAATTATCACCTAATTTCCCTGTTATTCCCTAATTCGTTGGTATATATTATTGTGCTAACATTAGCAAACTGTGTGGAGGATGTGCTTACGTGCCTAGCGGGTATGTTACATAACCGAGAGTGTGTATGAGTAGGCTCAGTGTGGCTTGAGGCCTCGTGGAGGGAGGGGTTACCTCAATTTGCTCCATAATTCATGAATGGGCTGGTCCATGTATATTCGCGATTTTGACCAGAAAAATTATATTTTCACTTGTTTTATTGTTGTTACAGGTTACTATCTTCATAGTAAAGGTAAAATAGGCTCATATGAATAAGTAATAACGATATTTATCGTAAAATGACGATTATAGGCCTGAATGGAGCCTATATGCTCGCCCATGGGCATCGAGTTCAATACCCCCTGCTCGCCGTTTATAGGTTAAGAACGAGATGAAGCTGGGTAGATCAGCGTCTGGGAACACATGGTTAAACATCCACAAGTTGGAAAGCTTGATTATAGCAATTCTTATCTTATTTTTTCTTTTTTATAAATTACAAAGTAATTTTGTAGTGAGTACCCGATCATAAGGACGATTCCGTAAGAGATTTTGTGTGCCCTTACGATGCGTGGACTCTGGAACTTCCTGTGGCGGGTGTTTCAAACAGGCGACCGCGGGGGGTTTGAAAGAGTGCCATAATGTATTAGGCATATCGTCAATGATGAAGGGGCCACTAATAAATACGTGGACTGGGTTGTTTGGTCTGAATTTTGAGGAATCCCTTATGTCATGAATTGAACAGTTATGGTTACAAGCAGGGAAATCGAAAGGATCTATTTATGACTAAGCTTGGTTTTCTACCTTTGTATTGGTTGTTCTGTTGTGGTAGGAAACGTCCCGTTGATTTATTTCGGGGGTACACTCTCCTCAGGGGATTTGGTGCGAATTTTGGTCTGTTTGGTTGGTATTGTCCAGATGGATATCTGGTATATTTGTTGTAAGTGGATTTCTGGTAAACCTTTGTTGATCCCGGGGCTTGTTAGTAGTGTGAGGATGAGTGGGAAACCTCTTAATGGCGGCTAGGGTTTTTGTTTTAGAGTAAACGGCGAGGATTTTCCTGATGGTGACTAAATCTGTTTGGAACCCAACAGGGTCATGTACTGTAAAATGTTCTTGGACGACTGTGGGTAACACTTGCACAAGTTGAACGAAGATCTGATGTTGTTGCTGTTCCATGGTAAGGTCAGGAAACGCTTCTTTCGTCTGTCGGGTGATGAGGGATAATGTGGCGTCTAAATCACCTTCGTACTTAATGTCCTTGATTTTTGTATGCGCGACAAAAGTACCTAGGGATGGTTTCATAGCTTCAATTACTATGAGCCTAAATTGATCCCATGTTAAATCAGGGGTTACCTGTGATGCTACAAGGGAAACGGCGTTTCCCAAGTGCGTTAAAAGGACGGCGATTTTCACACGGTCGGTGTTGTACGCTAAGTCAAGTACTGGCTTTGCTATGTTCATGTAGGTTTCTATATCATATGTCTCCCCATCATATTTGGGAATGGCAATGTGAGAGCGTGCAACTGCCATATTATAGGTTTGAGTCCCGGAGGGAAGAATGAAAACCTAATATTTAGTAGTGGCCCCGAAATCATTGACGATATGCCTATTAGTATAATAGTCCTCTTTCAAGTACCCGCGGTCAGCGTATTTGAAAACCCTGCCGCAGGGAGAAAGAGTTTTCATCATAAGTGTAACGCTAATTCTCTTATGGAATCGTCTTTATGATTGGGTACTCACTACGAAAAAACTTTGTAAAATATCAAAAATTAAAATTAACTTAATTATTGATATAATAAGGCTTTCCATTACGTGGATGTCTTATGTGGATTCTAGCCCAGACGCTGATCCAAGCGCCGCCATACTTCCTTCAATGCCATATCAAGACATCACACGAATGGGAAGGGGATGGAAGGGAGGGCCCTACATCGTTAATGATTTCGGGGCCACTACTAAATATTAGATTTTCATTCTTCCCTCCGGGACTCAAACCTATAATTTATTAGTGGCCCCTCCATCATTGACGATATGCCTGATATCTCAAGACTGGATGGGGACATTCGTGACAATATCATACCACTAACAAATACCTATAGGTAGAGAAAAAGAATCATATAACAAATTAAGTGTTTATTGCTTACATACAATAAAATATAAAAAATTGAAAAGAAAGCAGTGCGTTACTTCAAAGAAAGTCTGCTTAGAATGACCATTCAGGTACATTAGAAAGAATATCACATTGAGATTCACTAGGTTCAAGGCGCATAAATGATATGAATATGTTTTATGTCCTTAAAATAACTTTGTACATAGTATAACGTTTGTACATTTTCATTTACTAACTTCTAGATACACTCTGATAGTTAGCTTATATGCAAAAAATAAAAATGTCTTGAGCTGTAGAACCAGCTCGACTTATCAAGTATCACAGCTCGTAAACTTATCACATAGTCCGGCGGAGGGTCTAGATGTCTAAGCTCTCCAGTACCCCCCCCCCTTTCTTTTCACTTAAATTAAAAATAGCACATAGACTTACTAGACCCACTGACGCAATGCCACACAGGTCATTTTTGGCTTATCTAGGGCCACAGACAGGTACCGTGTTAAGAAAGTATGGTTGGAAGCCCACAGTTTGGTATTAGCAATAGTTGAATAGTTGTGTAAAAACCGCAAGGAGACTGCCCACTTCCTGATGTCATGAGCTGGGCCCACTACTCCAGGGTTACTTTCCCTAATTACATTCACGAGTAAGGAAGCCAGTTTTCTCCTCATGATGCGCGTACCTGTGTTATTGACCTATAGGGCTCCCTGTTGTTGAGGCTGTGACACCCTCATAAACTTAATTAGAGCCTGCACCGGGCATAAATTATGATGTGTATGTCCCATTTTGAGAGCCGGGATTGTAAATTCCGAGAATACATGCTCGCTATGCTCATTCTTTGCCACGAACGTGGGAGATGGTGCAATTTGCAAATGTTCATTTAATCTACCAAAACTGAGGCAATTAGGTTCGTTGCTCATCGCCGCCAGCTCTGACACCCTGTTTCATGTGGCCAAGGCCATAAGGAACACAGCCTTCTTTAATAATGAGTCAAAATCCGGCGCAAGACTATACTTGCGTGAATGAAGCAAGGATAAGGCCTTGTCCAGTGACGAGGTAGGCATGAGGTGACGGGGGTGGTGGGCGAAGCTTGAAACACGCCCTCATGAACCCTTTCTCCTCCGCGTGTGGTATGGATAGACCAGTGAGGTCATGAAAGGGAGTTCTAATGGCAGACAGATGATTTGTTAGTGTAACTACAGAAAAGTGCTGCTGGTCAAACAAATAATTCAAGTACTTAAAAACCAGAGCTACTGATGTGTCTGTTTGTGCCGTTTCCACTATCCAGGTTGTAAATGTTTTCCAATGTGACTGGTACTGCTTCCTGGTAGACAGAGTATACTGATTAAGTAATTTATTTGTGACACTTTCCCCATACGGAGTGAACCATTTAGCCTTCTGAATGTCCAAAAGACAAAAGTCAGCGAGGTCTCTAGGTTGCCAATTGTCTCCAAGTGGAAGTACGAGACCGGGAGCGACACCGGGTTCTCGCACCACGTTTTCAACTGGTGGTACCATGTCTGAGCCGGCCATAGAGGCGTGATCATCGAGACTAGGCCTCGGTAACCCCGTAGTTTGTGAACTACTTGACCCATGAGTAAAGCGTCGGGAGACGGAAAAAGATAGATGGAACTCCACCTGTTCCAGTCCTCCGTCAATGCATCTGGACCCCCCGCCGAAGTTGTTACCCGGCGGGTTAGGAAGAGAGGGAGTCTGTGGTTCCCCTCGGATGCGAATACTGTAGATCCACTTGTGGACGGTAAGGTTCTGCAATCATCTTGTTGAAGATGTTTTGCTTAAGAGCCCATTCTACTGTGTTGCTCTGTCGCCGGGACAGTGCATCTGCCCAGACGTTCGCAACGCCCGGGAGATAAGAAGCGTGGAGATGAATGCTCATCTTTTCGGCCAGAGCAAAAATCTTCTCTGACAACTCAAGCAACTTCCGAGACCTCGTTGACCCTTGCTTTTGAATGCAGTGTACCGCATTCAAATTGTCCATCCGAAACGCTATTGATTTCCCCCGCAATGAGGAGCCGTGAGCCTGAAGGAAAAACAAAGGGACTAACAGTTCCTGCTCGTTGATATGGTAATTCTCGGTTTGGGACCAAAGCCCTGCCCTTGGTGGCCTAGGCTTGACTGATAACCCCAGCCTATTGTCCCCGAAGCATCTGTGTCTATCCATACCGTAGGTGGGGGAGAAACCCAAGTCATTGTTGAGTGCAATATCTCTCTCTTTGCTAAGACCGACAGTAAGTTGTGAATTAAGTGAGGAATTTTCCATAATTTTCCTGCCGGCAATAGCGGGAAATATTTGTTGCCTTCCAAGATTAATCTCTTTACTTTCAACCGGCCCAACTTTACAGTTAGTCAGATCCAGTTGAGAGAACCGACCAGAGACTCCCAGATCCTCCTCGTCGTGTTCAGACTGTGGAGAAACGCAAATAATTTCTTTCGAAATCTGTTGCGGTTGTCCACACTCTGGCTGAGAGTAAGATTGGCTGTGTCCCAGACCAGCCCTATCCACTGAATCGCCCATGTGGGAACAAGATGCGACTTTGCCATGTTGACCTTGAACCATAGGGATTGTACATGATTGATAATGAGCTTGACATGGGTTTTGCATAAACTCTCTGACTCCGCCACTACCAGCCAATCATCCAGGTACCCCAACACCTTGATCCCCTGATTTAATATTGGCATGAGGGCCTGCCGGACTAATTTTGTGAAAATTCTCGGTGCCAGGTTCAAACCGAATGGCATTCTTTGAAAGACATAAGTCTCTTGCCTGATCCTCAAGGCGAGGAATGCTTGGAACCGTTTGTTGATGGGGACATGCCAGTAGGCGTCTGTCAGGTCTAATGAGCACATCCACCCTAGTGGTGGAAGGGTTAGCCTGATGTGATTCACAGTGAGCATCCTGATGGGTACATTGTGAATATATTCGTTCAAATGCGAGAGATCTACTACTGGTCGCATTTTAACACTGTCCCTCTTTGGCACTAGAAAAAGTCTGGACGTGAATACAGGGCAAGTTGGATCGACCGGGACAATGACATGCTTGGTGATCATTTCCTGGACTAGTGACTCCACCTTTAAAGACACATGATTGACTTCTTGAGTCTGACGTAAACGAGGTCGCCGGAGCCACCGCCAGGTGATCCCTTTGCGTACCACTGTCCTTGCCTAAGTTTGCCGGGGCCAGGCCCGGTGACACGCCTGAAAAGACCCAGTTACTTGACTGGGTCTGTTCGGCAGCACTACCCTCGGATCCAACTCGCCCTCGATGGGCCTTGAGAGAGAGAGAGTTTGACTGACTAGTTTTTTGCTGGTGGTGGGGACGGTTGGCTGGTTTTAGCTGGTGTCGTTCCCTGTCCTGACTTATGTTGTGGCCTATTCATATTCTTGTTATGCCACTTACCTGAGTGCTTACCCTGTTTAGGCTTGTGCTGGGTACCTCCTTGTGCTTTGGGAGACATGGGGGCCCTTAAAGGGCTGCTTAGCACAAGAAGGATGTGACTTACCTCCACCTTTTGGTTTGGAGTATGGTTTCTTGAAGTTCTCCTTTTTAGCTTGGGAGGTACCCGGCTGCAAGTTGTCAACCATATTATAAACTGCCCTCCATGTGTCAAGGTAGAGCAAAGAAGCAGTTAAAACTGGGGAAAGAGTTACCCGGCGACCAATGTCTTCCGGTAACTTCTTAACCATGTACACTCTTAAGTCTTGGCGTGCCCGGACCGCCTCCAACAAGGCTATCCGGATGTCGCCCACAGTTTAGATGGAATTTTGTAACAGAAGCCGTCTAGATAGTTCAGTGGCCTTCCGTACATTTTGATCAGAAATAGCGGCTATGGTCCTCGTGAGGGACTGGGCTATTTGGCAGCTCAACAAAAATTGGGAAAATAGTCTGAGAGCTCTATTTCTCAATTTGAAATCTCTGTCTAAGTGTGCAGGAGGGGGAGTGGAGAAGAATTTCTGTAAGTCATACAGAGACAATTTGGGAGCCGACAGGAAATCAAAAAGCGCTGGGGACACCCCTCCGGCTTTATTGATGGGCATGGAAAACCATAGATGGTTATCTTGTGGAATTTGGTGGGAGGATTTTGAAGTGATAGTGGTAGAAAACTGTTGAGCTTCTGCCTTCCAGTCCACCCAAGGGCCAACACCTACCTGCCCCACCTGCAAAACTGGGTTATGAGACTGGTCTAGAGCTGGAGTTGTATCCAACTCCGGCGTTAGTGCGTTGAGCGATTTTATATCGTTCACACTGTCACACTTCGTCCAATCCGCAAAAATATCGTGCAGATGAGGCGGGAGGTAATGCCGGAGTAGAAGAGTATACAAAGAATTTAGGAGAATACACATTTGGAATGGCTTTGATAGTGACATCTAAAACTTGCCCTTGTGAGTCTTTGGCCCTTAGTTTCCTACTTTTACTAACTTCTATCACCCATTCCGTAGGCACTGGAATCTCCCCCGATACTGTTGTCTGTGCTAAGCTCGGGTTCTTAGTAATTCTTACAGTTTCTTACGGTAGATCCTCTGGAAAAAGGTAAACTAGGCCTGTGTATCCAGCTCAGTGCCAGTACTTGCACTGCTGCGGTCGTTCACGGTGTTGGCGGCAGCGGTAGCAGACGCAACATATTTACTATTCTGTATTTTTGCTTTATAATCAAACTTCAAATCTTGTCTTCCCCATGCTTTATCAAGATTACTTTCAAACTTCCTTATTGATTCGGAATCGACTACATATTGGGGCAGTGCGTTCCACTCATTTACCACTCTATCACAAAATGAGTTCTTTGCCTTTTCAAGCCTATTTCTTTCTTTGTAAATTTTCTTATTAGAGTGTCCTCTCGTTCTTGTTCCCTCCCCGCATCAAGAAGATACCTTCACACACATCCTCATCATACATTCCTGACACTATCTTAAAAGTCTCTATCATATCCCCTCTCTTTCTCCTATATGCCAGTGTCCTCAACCTCTGCTCATAGCCCGCGTTCTTCAACGTTGGTACCAGCTTGGTAGCTCTCCTCTGCACTTTCTCCACTGCTTCTATATCCTTTACCATATATGGAGCCCACACCTGGTTCGCATATTCCAGGTGCGGCCTAACCTAGCTGGCACCCATGAGCAGTCGGGACCATATAAAAGCGGCATAGAGCCTCATCTATGTGGGGGTTTTCTAGAGGGAGAGGGGTAACATCCTTGATAATGCGAACATTGGTAGTGGTCAAGGAGGCGGGCACTATAGTGCCACTTGCCGTAGTGTTCACTGGGATTACGTTACTTTATGAGAGTGATCTATTGGGGACAAGTCTGGAAGGTTCTAGGGGCCGCACAGCCGACCCTATCGGGGGAGCTCCCGGCGGAGCTATTGGAGTATCCTGAGCCTTTGGTACATTGTATTGGCGCATAACTTTATGCAAGATATAATCTAAATCATCAGTAGTTATATGTTTACTATGTGACTCCTTAGACGACTCTGACCCCACTTGCGAACCATCCTTTGTGTGTGGTGGTTGAGCCGAAGGTAGTTCTACCACTTCCGGCTCTTCTTGTACCTCTAATGGTTCCGGCTGTTGTTGCTGCGGATCTGACAGTGGTGTAAAAGCTGGCCAAGGTAAATCCGGAACTGAGGAAGGGATAATTTCAATATCATCCATGTCCCTGACACTGTCTTGGAACCGTACATTGTTTTCCATTAATGAAGGTTCTGATTGTCTCCACACACTTCGACCTGGATTAGGAGGTTGAGAATCAGGTATCACTTGACTACCTTGTGAACTAATAAGGTCCTGATGCCTGCCTGATGTATATCCCCGATACTGTTCAGCTAACACTCTTTGTGACACTATTGGGGGCCTACTGACAGGTAATTTAAATTTTGGCATTGCAAAATGTATGTCCTGATTCACACTTAAAGATTCTCTCGACTCTTCCCTGGGAGTTGACTCAGTCCCCTCCGTCCCCACCTCTGAATTGCCAGATTGTACGTTAGGCACGGAGGTGGGGATGGAGGGAAATGGCCGCAGCTCCGGCGTTGGCCGGTGCCGCGACTGCGTCTCCTCCTTGCGGGAAATTTTTATGTCCCTTCTCTGATTTTCTATGGCTAGATGTCGCCTCGTCATCTTTTCGCCTCTTGTGAGATCTTGAAGACTCTACTGAAGAGTGTCTCGATTGCCTGAGGGGGGTCCTCGACCGGGACCTTGAGTGGTCACTCGGTGAAGGTGAACATCCCCTCTTATGGTGGCCGGGGAGGGTTGCCTTGCTAGAATCACTGCTCTCTTCACTACTCACTAGCTCTTTAGATAGAAATTTAGTTTTGGTTTAGCTTTAGTAGATTTAGCCGGCGTTAATTTCAGCACTGGTGACTTTATCACCAAGTTTTCCCAAAGCGCCTCATCGTCACAGAGTAGGGCCTTATGGGCAATGTCTTTCGTGTAAGCATTAAAAGTGTTTTTCATTTCCTTGAGTGCTACAAGACATGAATGATCTTTCTTCCCAAATAAATTTGAACGAAGTTCGGAACAAATGGCGCACTTTTTGGATACCCAAATGCCTCGTGATCTATCGAGGCATTTTACACAATTGATACAAAGTTTGTGTGCAAACACGGGTATAAGAGAGCAAGTATTATGCCTAATATCCTAATCTCTTCTAAAGATGTACTTTCTACCCTCTCTGGGCTTAACACTAATAAGGCGTACGGTCCGGACGGTGTTCCTCCTGTTGTTCTCAAAAACTGTGCTTCCGTGCTGACTCCCTGCCTAGGCAAACTCTTTCGTCTCTGTCTATCCTCTAACGTCTTCCCTTCATGCTGGAAGTTTGCTCACATTCAACCTGTCCCAAAGAAGGGTGACTGCTCTCAACCCTCCAACTATCGTCCAATTGCTCTTATCTCTTGTCTTTCTAAAGTTTTTGAAACTATTCTTGCTTCCAAATTTCTTAAGCATTTCTCTTCTCATAATCTGCTCT
>JBAKBP010028023.1:0-29227 GCA_037953745.1 Lithodes maja | reverse complement strand
GTCATTTGGAGTAAGGGGTCGGGCGCAAGTTGGACTAGATAATAGTCCATCAGGCGCCTGGCCCGGGGAGACGATTAATATGAAGGGTGTGCCTGGAAGTGTGGTGGGAGGGCTTGTGGCTTTGGCTCCGCTGCATGTCTGCCTGCCGAGATCGGAACCTCTCCGGGTGGTCAGGGGCCGGGGGAGTGCTGGAGCGACCTTGGTAACCCTGGTCTCTGGGTCTTCTCCTGGGTGACCTGGATGTGTGAGAGTTTGTGTTTTTTATCTGTGTTTATTTTTTGTTTTATGATGTTTTTGTGTTTTCCCTGTTCTTGCTCTGTCTTGAGTCGGCTACCCCCAAAATGGGGATTGGGCCTGAGCATATAGATAGATAGATTCAAGACATTAATTTACGCTCGGTAAATCAAAACAAAGCAATACATCAATACCAGACAAACCTATTCTTCGTAGCCCACACTGTACCAGTTCTGTTTCGTACATTGTCAAAACTCTTGGGTCTAAGGAAGATATGAAAAGAGTAATATTCCCTTATAAAGTAATATCATTAGTAGAAAAAAACATCTATTATAGGGATAGAAAGGTAGTTCATTATCAATATACCCAGAGATTTCTATACTTTCATACTCTTCATTTTTACAATGCAACATTCAAAATCCACTTTTGCAGATTTGAACACATAATATATTCATCCACATAATATAAAATATAAGGTCAAATGTTCAGCTCATGCAGTATCTCAACAAATACAACGATAATTCAAAATGGTTTTATCCCCATCCCAGTCTGAGTTTCTCAGGATTGGTTATGTTGTTTTGTCTCTAAAGTGGTATGGAATTTCCAGTGGTTCATATCTATCAATATGTTTAATTATAAAGCTAAATATCTCAATAAATACGGTGACAATAACTGAAGTTCCCAAGCAAAATAGTATCAACAAAGTCGTTTATTTATTAATGTTATCTTCAGCAATCACTGACATTACAACCATAACCACAATAACAACCACCAGTATAACTACCACAATTAAAAGCATCACCTACACCATCGCTGATTCAAATTGATAATTCAGATGTTCTAAGCAATATCACCGTTATAGAGAGAGAAGTATTAAATTGTTTAGATAAACTCAAGGTAAATAAAACGCCTGGACCTTATACAATCTCGCCTAGAGTTCTAAAGGAAGCTAAGGATGAGCTCTCCAAACCACTGATATTACTATTCAATAAATCCTTGCAGTCTGGAACTATGCCTGATCAGTGGCGGCTAGCCAACGTAACACCGATATTAAAAAAAGGCAGCAAATCCCTACCCAGTAACTATCGTCCAATTAGCTTAACCTAATTTGTATGTAAAATGCTAGAAACGGTCATAAGAGACAGACTCATAAATCACTTAGAGGAAAATAACATACTTAACCCTTAAATGTCGGGGCGCAACATAAGTCGAGTTAAATAAAGCTGGACTATGTGGCGGTGCTCGACATATATCGTGTGGCAATTTCAGCACGTAATGTGGCTGAGAGAGAGAGACAAGTGGTGGCAGGAGAGTAGCGAGCGTATGACTGCTCCAGACCACCGCGGCGAACCTACTGACACGAATCCCACCTCCTCCCTCCCTCTCTCACTCGCTATATACGGAATTGTATGGGGAAAGTGCCTAATTACATGCTTTTTGCACTCGCGTTGCACGGTTATTGCAAGAAAACTAGCCATCATAAAAGGATCGTTATGGTGTCATTCGAAAGCTCTGTTTATGCCCTTTCAGGGATAGATACTTGTTTTACGTTCTGGGTCTTATTTAGGCATGAAAATGATCACGTAAACAGCCCTATTTTGGCTAAAAACACCCCGCTGGGCGGTACATATAAATAAACCGCATAGGCCGCTCGTAAGGTGTTAAAGATACTCAACACGGCTTTCGTAAAAAACGTTCCTGTTTAACAAACCTCTTAGACTTCTTCCACGATATCCTCAACCTCTACGATGAGAGTAAAGCTGTAGATACTATATACCTTGATTTTCAAAAGGCCTTTGACAAAGTTCCCCACAAACGTTTACTGCTAAAACTAAAAGCGCATGGAATACAAGACGGTGTGTTGAAATGGATAGAAAATTGGCTCAGCGACAGAAAGCAAAGAGTAGTCATAAACGGTAAGGCATCTAAATGGACCAATGTAAGTAGCTGGGTACCCCAGGGATCGCTACTATGACCAATTCTCTTTCTAATTTACATCAACGACATAGATGAAGGTCTCACCTGTACAATCTCAAAATTTGCTGACGATACAAAAATTGCAAATAGCATACTCTCAAAAGAACAAGTTGACGATATGCAACACAATCTAGATAAATTGTCATGTTGGGCCCAAATTTGACAAATGAGTTTCAATGCGGATAAATGTAAAGTACTACATATCGGATACCTAAATGAGAAAGCAAACTATTCGATGAATGGCACTCAGCTTAAGAATGTAAACAGAGAAACCGATCTGGGAGTAACAATATCGAGTAACCTAAAACCGAGTCAACAATGTTCAGAAGTTGTTAAGAAGGCAAACAAAATAATTGGCTTTATAGGCAGGTCATTTGAGCATAAATCCAAAGAAGTTATCCTAACCCTTTACAATTCCTTAGTCCGCCCTCTTCTGGAATACTGCGTTCAATCCTGGTGCCCTTATTACCAAAACGATATAAACAAGCTAGAATGAGTTCAACGTAGAGTTACCAAAATGATACCTAGCCTAAAGAACAAATCATACGAAGAGCGTCTTAGAGAATTAAATCTATTTCCTTTAACCCAGCGCAGATTAAGAGGTGACTTAATTCAAGTGTTCAAAATCATCAAAGGCATCGACAATATGAACTGTAGTAAGTACTTCACTATCGACCAATCTAATTACACGCGGGGAAACGGTTGCAAAATTATTGGTAAATCTTTTAACTCACACGAATCTAAGAATTTCTTCTTCAATCGAGTTGCCAACTTGTGGAATGGGCTTCCCCGAGACGTTATAGACTGCAGCACCGTTGATTCATTTAAACTCCGCCTAGACAAATATCTCGCATCAAACCCACGACTGACTGCGTTTGTAAATGAATAACTTTATTTTATCCCCCCCTCAGTTACTACCCATCTGTCCCCTACTAACTTCCTAATCCTGCCACGGACATTAGTTCCTGGGCAGTAATTCCCTTTCCAATGTTCCCTTACCCACTCTAAACCACTGTTTGGACACTTGATCCTCAGTGTTTTGGAGGACAAGCAGCCTAGAAGGGTCACTAGGACTGTTGTTGCTTGATTTCCTCTGTACTCCTTTGTACCGTACTCGCACAATAACTACAAACACCACAATTACCGGTACCACAATTAAAAGCATCACTCACACAATAACTACAACAATCACCACAACTACCACAATCACCAACACCCACTTATACAACTACAAATATCACAATCACCACTACAACTAGTACAATCAACAACAACCACTTACACAACTACAACTATCACAATCACTAGCACCATCCCTCACACAATCTGGCGGTGCCCCAAACTACCACCATCGATCGCCTACCACCATCCATCACCATCTTTCACGCCTGCTACCACCATCGCCTTTGATAAAAATGTTGGTGAGAGAATGGTAGATGTATGGCGGAGATAAGGGAGGACGAGGAGGAGGTAGAGGAGGGTGATGATGGTGGTGACGGTGGAAGGAGAAGGTGGAGGAGGGGTTGATGATGGGGGTAAAGGAGGGGGAGGAGGAGGAGGTGGTGGTAGTGGTGGTGGAAAAGGAGGAAGGGGTGGAGGAGTAGGAGGTGGTGGTGGTAGTGGAGGAGGAGGAGGAGGAGGAAGGGTGAAAATGGGGGTGAAGGAGGTGGAAGAGGAGGAATACAAAGGAATACAAAGGAGAACAAACTGCAACAGACCTATTGGTCCTTACGGGGCAGTTTGGATATCTAAAACTACTAATCTACTGACTACGAGGTAGAGAAAAGGATAGCAAAGAAGAAGGCTCCTCCCCACCCACCACTCCCTCCAGCTAATGCTGGCATGGAAACAGATAGGAAAAATACCATGCAGTATTGAAAAACTGACACGGAAATTCGGACAGGACAGGGAGAAAAAAGAAGTTGATTTGTAATCTAAGCTAACTCTATTTACTACAATTCTGAAAGGGAACAGATGTATGAAAATCAATATACATTGCGGTATGCGTTGACATTTCGTTGCGCGTTATTCTGAAAGAAACTGTGTTAATCGGGGGTTATTTGCCATGTGTTTATCCAGATGGTTCTTAAATGTTTCGACAGTATTACAGTTTACAATGTTCGAGGGTAGTCTGTTCCAATTATTCACAACGCGGTTGAAGAAGAAATGCTTCGCCTCGTGAGAATGAAAACGCTTGCCTATAATCTTATAACCATTGTTTCTCGTGTTTGCTTGATTGATCGTAAGTAATTCGCTTACATTTAGGTTGCTGAATCCCTTGAAGATTTTGAACACCTCTATTAGGTCACCTCTCATTCTGCGCTTTGTTAAGCAAAACAAATTTAGTTCTTTTAAGCGCTCTTCGCTCTTCGTACGGTTTATTACGCAATCTAGGTATCATTTTAGTGACTCTGCGTTGCACCCTTTCAAGTTTAATTATGTCCTTTCGGTAGTACGGTGACCAGAATTGCACGCAGTATTCGAGATGGGGACGCACCAATAAGTTGAATAGAGTAAGTATGATTTTTTCTGATTTGAATTTGAATGTTCTGCCGATGAAACCCACCAATTTATTAGCAGTTTTTATTACCTCTGTACACTGTTTACTCGGCTTCAGGTCACTTGATATTATAACTCCCAGATCCTTTTCATTATTTGTATTTGATAGTTGAATGTTGTTCATAGAGTAATCTTTTTTAGCGTTGTTACTACCGATGTGTAATACTTTGCATTTTTCTATGTTGAATTTCATTTGCCATTTTTCTGCCCAGTTTTCTAAAGTGTCTAGGTCACCTTGTAGTTTTTGCCAATGTACTGTTGAGGTTACTTTATTAGTAATTTTTGTATCGTCAGCAAATTTCGAAATTTTGCATTCTATTCCTTCGTCTAAGTCGTTTATGTAAATTATAAAAAGAATAGGACCTAATACCGAACCCTTGGGAACTCCACTATTTACTTTGCACCAATCTGATTCTTCACCATTTATTACAACTCGTTGTTTACGGTCTGAGAGCCAATTTTCGAGCCATTTCAGAGTTTTTCCTGTTATGCCATGAGCTTTTATTTTGTCAATTAGTCTCTTGTGGGGTACGGTATCGAAAGCTTTCTGAAAATCGAGATATATTATATCAACTGCTCTATCCTTATCATATGATTTGTAAACATCATTGAAGAAGTCGAGTAAGTTTGTTAAGCATGAACGTTTATTTCTAAAACCGTGCTGAGAATCTTTTATTAAATTATTTTCTTCCAAATGTTTTACTATTTTGTCCCTTATAATGGTTTCCATTAATTTGCCCGTTACCGATGTTAAGCTAATTGGTCGATAATTGCCGGGAGAGGACTTATTTCCTTTTTTGTATATGGGCGTCACGTTAGCTAGTTTACATTCGTTTGGAACTATCCCAACATTCAATGATTTGTTGAACAGATTTGCGAGTGGGTTTAATAATTCGTGTTTTACTTCTTTTAGGATCCTTGGGGATATTTTATCAGGGCCTGGGGTTTTATTAACTTTCAAATTGTTGATTGCGAACAGGATATCGTCTTCATAAATCGTAAAGTTTTCGAGCTCGGTGCCATTTGATTGATTCGTAGGGGTAGGTCGGTTACCGGTAGTATCTTCCGACGTGAAAACTGATGCAAAATAGTTATTAAGGATATTCGCCATTTGTACTTTGTTATCTGTATGATCTCCATTTTCCGCAACAAGTGGGCCTATTGTTGAAGTTACCGTTTTTCTGTTTCTTATATAGCTGTAAAATTCTTTCGGATTGGACTTGCTGGAGCTGGCAATATGAAGTTCCAGATTCTTCTTACTTCCTTTGATGAGATTTTTGGTTGTTCGACGCAGTCTATCGTGTTCTAATTTATCGCTATTATTCTGAGTTGCCTTATATTTTTGGTATGCCTGCTTTTTTACTAAGAGGATGTTTTTTATTTCATTATTCCACCATTTTGGCTTATATTTGCCTGCTGGGCGCCGGTTTCGTAGAGGGATGCTTGTATTTATTGCTTTGTTTAGGTTATTAGATAATATGTTCCATAATCGATTTACATCGTGAGTTTCAGTCATTTCACTCCAGTCAGTATTGGCAAGATGCCTTCTAAGTTTGTTAAAGTCGGCCCTTCGATAATCTGGTACTTTTTTCGTGCTCACGTTTTCTTTGTCATTATTTACTTTAATGTTAAAGGACACTATCCTATGGTCACTAGAGCTAAAGTCCAGTCCGATTTTAACGCTATTTACCAGTCTTTCATTTGTCGTTAGAATAATATCCAGAATGTTATTTCCCCTCGTTGGGTGTTCTACGTGTTGATAAAGGGCACTTTCCTGAAGATTAGCATATAGATCATGTCCCGCGTGAGCATTTAGTGGTTCGCCCCATGTTGTGACTGGCAGATTGAAATCGCCAAATATTACTGCTTCTTCCTGACAACTTATTTCCGCTATTTGATCATATAGTTTCTCGTCAGTATCGGGTGATTGTGCAGGAGGTCGATAAATTAGGCCAATTATTATCTTGCTTGCTTGATTATTTATTTGAACGAGGAGGTGGTGGTGGGGGAGGAGGAGGGGTTGATGATGGTGGTTAAGGGGGAGATGGAGGAATACAAAGGAGTACAAACTACAATATACCTATTGGTCCTTACGGGGCAGTTTGGTTATCTAAAACTACTAATCTACTGACTACAAGATAGAGAAATGGATAGCTAAGAAGTAGGCTCCTCCCACCCACCACTCCCTCCAGCTAATGCTGGCATGGAAACAGTTGGAAAAAATACCTTGTAATATGGAAAAACTGACACGGAATTTCGGATAGGACATGGAGGAAATGACGTTGAAAAATTGGAGGTAGAGAGAAGTGGTGATGGGGGAGAAGTTACAAGGAATAGATAGTATCTAAAAGATCTTGCCGTTCATTCCGGGGAAATACCGTAAGTGGAAAGATTGTAATAAATAGCACTAAACTAAAAACAAATAGAAAGGTATATTAAGGGTATATCAGATACTTGAGAATATGTATAGTGATTTACCTTTCAATCCATATATTGAACAGGTATATTACCGGTACTGCAAACATACATATTTGATAGGAGTATATTATAATGGAAACGTTAGGTTATACTCTTTCCATACCCATATTTCATAGTGTATAAGCCTACATATTGCCGAGTGCACAATATTGAGGAGATATTGACAACTTTTGAGGGAAGTTTGTTCCAGAACTTTTATATGAACAAATGCCCCAATTTTTTTTTTTCTATGTGGATGAGGGAGACAAAAGGCAAAACTGCCTGTGACGAGTGCCTCCCCCAGAGTTAAAAGAGAGAGGGCCAAAATCAAGGAACGTTTGAGCCAAAATGTCTGGACACACGGAGTTTGAAACAATTTAAGTCATAGGATGAGGGAAAGATGGATTCAGGGAGAGTGTTCCAGAGCTCAGCTGTTGAATAGAAGAATGATTGGGGGTAACATTTCACTCTTGAGTTGGAGAGTTGTACAAAGTAGGGGTGGAATTGAGTTGCAAGACGGGTACTACGTACCCTACGTAGAGGAGGTGGTATGCACTGAGAGAGCTCTGAGGAACACTGATTATTGTAGTAGCGATAGAATAGTGAGAGAGATGCAACATTGCGGCAAAGAGAGATTGCAGAGAGTCGGTGAGTGGACGGGAGTTAATGATAGAAAAGGCATTCCTTTCTACTTTGTGAAGAAATGCTGTGAGAGAGGATCCTCCTCACACAAGTGAACAATACTCAATACAAGGATGCACTGTGCCCCTGTACAGAGCAAGAAGCTGAGCAGGGGTAAAGAATCTCTTGAGGTGGTTGAGCACGCTCAGCTTCTGGGGGGATGCCTTAGCAAGACTGGTAATATGGTCCTTCCAAGAGAGAGCAGAAGAAAAAGAGACACCAAGAATACTGAGAGTAGATGAAGGGTTGAATTTTTGTATTGTTGAAGAATAAGGGATAGTCCGCTGAGAGTTCACGGCGGGTAGATAGATGGAGATATTGGGTTTTGGAAGCATTAAAGGTAACTAGGTTTTCTCTGCCCCAATTGGAGATGGTAGTTAGATCAGAAGATAAGTGTTCTATGGGTTCATTACGTTTGCTTTTGAGGGATTGCTGGCTGGGGCGTTCTGGGAAACTAATTGAATAGTGTAAGGTAGAGTCGTCTGCATATGAATGGATAGGACTGGAGGTACAGCTGAGAAGATAATTTATGAAAACTAGATAGGAGATAGGACAGATCCCTGAGGAACATTGAAGTTGATAGGATGAGGAAGTGAACGATGGCTGTCCACAACCGCAGCTATGGAACGACCGGAAAGGAAATTAGAGACAAAGACACAGATGGAGGGATAGAAACCGAAGGAGGGTTAGAAATTAGAGATTTGTGCCAGACTCTATCGAAGGCCTTTGATATGTCGAACGCAATAGAAAATGTCTCACAGAAGTCCTGAAAGGAGGATGACCAAGAGTTAGTAAGATATGAAAGAAGATCACCAGTAGATGACCCTTAAGGAAGCCATACTGGCGATCTGATAGTAGATTATGAGAAAACAAATTAATGCTTAAGAAATTTGGAAGTAAGAATAGTTTCAAAGAGATGAGAGCAATTGGACATTAGTTGAAAGGTTGAGAGTGGTCAAACTTCTTTGGGACAAGTTGAATGAAAGCAAACTTCCAGCAAGAAGGGAAGACGTTGGAGGAGAGACAGAGACAAAAGAGTTTGCCTAGGCAGGGAGTCAGCACGGAAGCACAGTTTTTTAGTACAACAGGAGGAACACCATCAGGACCGTACGCCTTCTTAGTATCAAGCCCAGAGAAGGTAGAAAGTAGGCTACATCTTTATAAGATATTAGGATATTAGGCATAAGTAGGAGAGAGGGGGATGGTGAGGGAGGAATAGCACTGGAATCATCCAAGGTTGAGTTTCTAGCGAAAGTTTGAGCGAAGAGTTCAGCTTTGTCAGAGGAAGAAGTGATGGTTATGCCATCAGAGTGGAAAAGGGGAGGGAAAGATGATGAAGACAAATTGTTGGAGAGGTTTTTGGCTAGATGCCAGAAAGCTTGGGAAGAGCTAGAGTTGGATAGTTCAGTGCATTTATTATTGATGAAAGAGTTCTTGGCAAGTCGAAGAACAGATTTGGCTTTGATTCTGGGCAGAAACATAGAAAGAATGAAATTTTTGAGTTTTAAGGTGTCAGTACTGTTTGAATGCTTCCTCCTTATTGCGGACAGCAGTAGAACAGGCATAAGTAAAACAAGATTTTTTTGCATTAGTCTGAGAGAAAGAAGATGGAATGTATGCCTCCATGCCCGAGAGGATTATCTCGGTAATGCGTTCAGCACTCTCCGAGGGTCCCCGGCCACGGAAGCAAAAATCATTCCATGGGAAATCAAAGAAATACGCCGGAGAGCCTCCCAGTCGGCAGTGCCAAAGTGCCACAAGCGCCACCAGCTGGGAGGATCGGGTGGCCGTACTGGAGAGATAGGATAGGTGACATAGATAAGTTTATGGTCGGAAGAGCCCAAAGGAGAGAAAAGATCGACAGTATAAGAAGAAGGGTTGGAGGTTAGAAACTAGTCAAGAATGTTGGGCCGATCTCCGAAGCGATCCGGGATACGGGTGGGTTGCTGAACTAACTGCTCTAGGTCATTAGGATAGAAAAGACGTATGCTTGTTCACCAGGTTGGTCAGTAGTGTGAGAGGAGAGCCATTGGCGGTGGTGAACGTTGAAATCTCCTAAGATGGAGATTTCTGAGAAAGGAGAAATGGATAGAATGTGTTCCACTTTAGTCCACTTTTTAGTCGAAGAATCTGGGAAAGTCGGTAGAATTAGGGGAAAGATAGACAGCACAGAAATATTTAGAATGAGCATGACAGGATAGTTTGAGCCATAAAGTTGAGAATTCAGGAGTCGAAATCGGGAACACAGGAGCAAGTAAGCTTGTTGTGCACATATGGACAACATTCGCCATATACTAGTATTGAAGCTCATCAATTATAATTTTCTACCATGGTTGTGTGTTGTATTCATGTTGAAGCTGAATACTTAGTTAAAAATATGCGCTTTCAAACCATTCAAGTACCGGTAGTTCAAAGAGTTCAGTGAATTGCCCTCGTAGTCTATGTTTCCAAAGTATAGAGACCAAAGAGCTCTAAACCGATCTTCATAGCTCAGTCTTCTACGGAGAGAGAGAGAGTGTGTGTGTGTGTGTGTGTGTCGGTGTGTGTGTATGTGTGAATTTGTATAAGAGGAGAGTGAAAGAGTGAGTACCGTATGTGTGTGTGAGATTGATTGAGAGAGTGAGTGTGTTTGTATATGTGTGTGTGAGAGAGAAAGAGGGGTGGGCGGTGGAGAGGGAGGGAAGGGGCTGGCTGGAGATTAAGAGAGTAGAGAAACAGTACATAAATTAGGGGAGACAGACCGTTTTTCTGGACCCCCTTCTCCCTAATGTTTAGCCCCACTAGTTTTGAAATTTTAAGACGTTGGTTCCATTAGTTTGAGGATTTTATGACCTTTCACCCCATTCCTTTGTCGATATTAGGACCCTTCGTGCCATTTATGTGTCGAATTTTTCCTGGCGAGCGAAAGCGAGCCTGTAATTTTAGGAGGAATCGGCCTTTGGCCGGAACATTTTTCTACCGAAAAATTTACAAATCTATCTTGAAGGGGGGTCTAGGGGGTGTTTTTCTAAGCTCGATGGAGGTCTACGGAGGAAACTAAAAAATATATATGAATAAATGAATTAATAGACCAAACAAACAAACAAACCACTGTCCCCTTAAATGGAATAAGAATAAAGAAAGTGAGGAAAGATAAACGAAGGGTAGCGAGAGAATCAGAAAGCCAGGAAGGGTGTAAGGGGAAGAAGAGAAGGAAGAAATAAGAAAGGGAACGGATGAGAAAGAAGAAAAGAGAATGATGGGGACAAGGAAGACTAAGCAAACGGAAATAAGCGGGCTACACATGAAAAATTAAGAAAGCACACGGAAGAAAAGAAGGGAGGAGAGGAGCAAGGATAAAAGGAGAGAATAAAAGAAGGGAGGGAGTAAAGGGCATCAGAAGGAAGGTGAGAGAGGAGGAAAATAAGGGAAGAAAAGAATAGAAGGAAGGAAAAAGGAAGAACGAAATAGGAAATAATAGAAGGGAGGAGAGGAGACAAGAAGGGAGAGCAGGAGAGGAGAAGAAAAGGGAAGGAAGGAGAAAATAAGGGAAAAAAGGAGAAAGAAAATGGAAGGAAGGGAAAGAAGCAGGCTACAAATATAACAGAAGGAAGGAGAGAGAGAGGGAGAGAGAGTACAAAGGAGTACAAAGGAAATCAAGCAACTACAGGTCTAGTGACCCTTCTAGGCAGCTTGTCCTCCAAAACACTGAGGATCAAGTGTCCAAACAGTGGTTTAGAGTGGGTAAGGGAACATTGGAAAGGGAACTACTGCCCAGGAACTAATGTCCGTGGCAGGATTAGGAAGTTAGTAGGGACATATGGGTTAGTAACTGATGGGAGGATAAAATAAAGTTATTCATTTACAAACGCAGTCAGTCATGGGTTTGATGCGAGATATTTGTCTAGGCGAAGTTTAAATGAATCAACGGTGCTGCAGTCTATGACATCTCGGGGAAGCCCATTCCATAAGTTGACAACTCGATTGAAGAAGAAATTCTTAGCTTCGTGTGAGTTAAAAGATTTACCAATAATTTTGCAACCGTTTCCCCGCGTGTAATTAGATTGGTCGATAGTGAAGTACTTACTACAGTTCATATTGTCGATGCCTTTGATGATTTTGAACACTTGAATTAAGTTGCCTCTTAATCTGCGCTGGGTTAAAGGAAATAGATTTAATTCTCTAAGACGCTCCTCGTATGGTTTGTTCTTTAGGCTAGGTATCATTTTGGTAACTCTACATTGAACTCGTTCTAGCTTTTCTATATCTTTTTGGTAATAAGGGCACCAGGATTGAACGCAGTCTTCAAGAAGAGGGCGGACTAAGGAATTGTAAAGGGTTAGGATAACGTCTTTGGATTTATGCTCAAATGACCTGCCTATAAAGCCAATTATTTTGTTTGCCTTCTTTACAACTTCTGAACATTGTTGGCTCGGTTTTAGGTTACTCATATTGTTACTCCCAGATCGGTTTCTCTGTTTACATTCTTAAACTGAGTGCCATTCATCATATAGTTTGCTTTCTCATTTTGGTATCCGATATGTAGTACTTTACATTTATCCGCATTGAAACTCATTTGACAAATTTGGGCCCAACATGACAACTTATCTAGATTGTGTTGCATATTGTCAACTTGTTCTTTTGAGAGTACGCTATTTGCAATTTTTGTATCGTCAGCAAATTTTGAGATTGTACAGGTGAGACCCTCATCTATGTCGTTGATGTAAATTAGAAAGATAATTGTTCCTAGTACCGATTCCTGGGGTACCCCGCTACTTACATTGGTCCATTTAGATGCCTTACCTTTTATGACTACTCTTTGCTTTCTGTCGCTGAGCCAATTTTCCATACATTTCAACACACCGTCTTGTATTCCATGCGCTTTTAGTTTTAGCAGTAAACGTTTGTGGGGAACTTTGTCAAAGGCCTTTTGAAAATCAAGGTATATAATATCTACAGCTTTACTCTAATCGTAGAGGTTGAGGATATCGTGGAAGAAGTCCAAGAGGTTTGTTAAACAGGAACGTGTTTTACGAAAGCCGTGTTGAGCATCTTTAAGTATGTTATTTTCCTCTAAGTGATTTACGAGTCTGTCTCTTATGAGTGTTTCTAACATTTTACATACAACTGAGGTTAAGCTAATTGGACGATAGTTACTGGGTAGGAATTTGCAGCCTTTTTTTAATACCGGTTGGCTAGCTTCCACTGATCAGGCATATTTCCAGACTGCAAGAATTTATTAAATAGCAATGTCAGTGGTTTGGAGAGCTCATCCTTCGCTTCCTTTAGGACTCTAGGTGATATTTTATCAGGTCCTGGCGTTTTATTTACCTTGAGTTTATCTAAACAATTCAATACTTCTCTCTCTGTAATGGTGATATTGCTTAGAACATCTGAATTATCAATCTGAATCGGCGATGGTGCAGGGATATCACTGAGGTCTTCCGTTGTAAAAACTGATGCAAAGAAGGTATTGAGGGCATGACTCATTTGTACTTCGTCTTTGGTGTATTCTCCATTTTCATCGACTAATGGTCCAACAGTTGAAGTAACTACTTTTTTCTTTCTGATATAACTATAGAATTCTTTCGGGTTTGTTTTACTTTGATTCGTAACATGTAACTCCAGGGTCTTTTTACTTTGCTTAACTTTTTGGATTTGCGTCGTAGCTCTACATATTTCACCCGTTCTTTGTCATTTTGTAAGGATTTTAATCTATCATTAGCAAACTTTTTTAGCAAGCAGACAGTTTGAAATATCTTTACTCCACCATTTAGGCTTATTATTAAGGCCTGGACGCCATATTTTCGATGGTATGCAGTCCTGCACTGCTTTTAGGTAAGTGGTTTCGAATAATTCCCAAGATGTATTTATGTCGTTATTGTTAATTAAAAAGCTCCAGTCAGTTTCTTTAAACATAGCTCTAAGTTTATGAAAGTTTGCTTTCTTGAAATTAGGGACTTTTTCGATGCTGCTATTTGGTTCGTTACCAGTAAACTTTAAAGTGAAAGTTATTGTACGATGGTCGCTGTTACTGAATTCATCACCAACATTCAAATTCTCTATTAATTCTTCTTTTGTTTTGTTTTTTGTTTTTTTTAAGAGACAATGAACGGAGGAAGGAAAAACACAGATAAAACAAAAAGGTCCATGTGCCTAAAGGCATCCTCCATTCATAAAATGTTTGTAACAACTGGATTTAAACATTTGTAGATTGTAAGTTTGTGGAAAGCAATTCGAGGGAAGTGAATTCCAAAGAGTAGTAGCTCTGGGGATAAATGAATTCTGATAAGCAGAAGTTCTGCATTGTGGAGGAGAAAGTGTAAATTCATGGGCGCTCTCAGCTGCCCTAGTTCTACGGGGAAAGATGTGGAGAGAAGGCACAATTGAAGCAAGTTCCTCGGAACAATTGCTGTGAAAATATCTGTAGAATAATGCAAGGGATGCAACGTTTCTTCGTATGGATAATGTAGGAAGGTCCTGTGTGATTGCAGGGTTATTGATTAATCTAATAGCTTTATTTTGAATTTTGTCCAACTGCCTCAATGCAACCACTCCACTTCCACCCCACAGAGGTGAACAGTAATCCATCTGAGAACGCACATGACTTTTATATATCACGGCCAACTGCTCGTCAGTGAAGAATTCTCGAACTCTGTACAGGAGTCCCAGTTTTTTAGAGGCATTCTTAGCAATGCTTCTAACAAAATGTGTCCAGCTCAAGTTAGTAGTTAATGTTACACCGAGAATGTCAATACTAGGGGAAGTGGGAATATTTACATCATTAAAAAATATATGGGAGTCAGTGAGATTCTGTCGGTTAGAAAATTGAATGTATTTGGTTTTCTGTGCATTAAAGGAAACTAGATTCTTTTGTCCCCATCCATTAATTCTAGAAAGGTCCTGGTTCAGAGAAATTGCAGTGTTTATTTTTGAATTTATAAGATCGGGTTGGGTGAAAGAATTGGTAAATGTGAAGGAACTGTGGAGTGTTGAGTCATCTGCGTAGGAATGTATTGGATTATGAGTGGTAGATATGAGATCATTGATATGAATGAGAAACAGAATTGGGGCCAAAACTGATCCCTGGGGAACACCAGCATTTATTGAGTGAAATTGAGAATAAAGGCCATCTACCATTACACGTATTTTTCTGTTATGAAGATAAGAAGAAATTAGTGGAACTAATGATGCAAGGCCGTAGTGTGACATCTTCGACAATAAGGATTGATGCCAGACTCTATCAAATGCCTTTGATATATCCAGTGCTATTTTATGTGTTTCACCATGTTGGTCTGTAGCTTGGTTGATTTGATGCGTAAGAAGGCAAAGCATGTCTGCAGTTGATCGACATCGTCTAAAACCATATTGCCTATCACTGATTAATTTATTATTCTCAAGATGCTTAATTATGTGATTATTTAATATAATTTCAAAGACTTTACCAAGAGTGGAAGTTATAGCTATTGGTCTGTAGTTTGATGGATCTGAAGAGGCACCTTTTTTAGGAACTGGATGGATGTTTGCTTCTTTCCAGGGTACTGGGAAGCATGAGGTATGAGTACACAGACGGAAAAATTTTGCCAATACAGGAGCGAGCACCAAGGAGCAATTCTTAAGTACTATTGGAGGAATTTCATCTGGACCAGGAGCCTTATCTACTGAGAGATTCTGCAAAATAGTTTTGACATGTCTGGTGTGGATCTTAAGTGAGGGAATTTCAGGCGAATTAAAATTAAGTACAGGGACATCTTGATTTATTTCATCTAAGGTTGAGTTGGTGGAGAAAATATCCGCAAGAAGGTTAGCTTTACCTCGTGGGTCACTTACAAGATTGCCAGTCGGAGATTTTAATGGTGGAATGGATGAAGCAGTAGTGAAGTTGGATTTAAATGAGTTAAGAGTAGACCAAAATATTTTGTTATCATTTGGATTATTTAGAAGTTTATTTGCCTGCTTGTGGAGAAAGTTTGATTTAGTTAGGTTTAATACAGTTTTGGCATGATTTCTGATGTTTCTAAAGTAATTAAAGGCTTCATGAGTTTTTGATCTTGTGTATGCATTGTCGGCTATTGCTTTTTGTTCAGTTACTCTAGCACAATTATGGTCAAACCATTTAGGTGAATTAGATCTTTTACTGTACTTTTGATGAGGAATAAAAGTTTCCATTCCAATTTTTACAAAATCTTGTATGTGGCTCAAGGTGGAGTGTGCATCATTAGAAAAAAAAAAAAAAAAAAAAGAGGTCCAGGGAATATCAATAAAGAAACCTTGAAGACCCTCCCAGTCTGCCCTATCGTAATGCCATTTAGTCACCAAAACAGGTTCAGAGTGGGAAGGTGTGGTAGGTGATAGACAGGTGGCCTGTATCAGACAGTGTTGCAAGTACAAGGTCAAGAACATTATTACCACGGGTCGGCGATCGAACAAATTGATAGAGTGAACTCTCTTGCAAGTTCGCATACAAGTCATGTCCGGAGTGTGAAGTAAGAGTATCGCCCCACTTGGTTACAGGTAAATTAAAGTCGCCAAAAAATACGGTATCTTGTGAGTTACTTACATCTGCAATTTGTTCATAAATTTCTCGGTCAGTTTGCACTGATTGAGCTGGAGGTCTGTATATTAATGCAAGTATTATTTTTGTACCTTTATTATTCTTTATAAGCACAAAAGATGTGTCGACGTTCACAATTTGAGGTTTTGACAAGAGGGTCGGGTTAAGACTTTCTTTGATATAAAATAAAACGCCACCTCCATTTTTATTTATTCGGCTTTTCTCAAACATTACATACCCGGGAAGTGAATCCTCTGCTAAAAAGTCTCTATCTTCTGTATTGAGCCAAGATTCTGTTATACCAATCACATCATAATTTTCAGTAAACACTAGTTCCTCTAAATCTGAAAATTTATTGCGTATTCTACGAGCGTTTGCATAGAAAACCTTAAAAGTTGCGGTTTTAGAACTCGCAGAACGTTCTTTAATCAAATTTTGGGTTCTGGTCGGATCTACATTTACATTCATGGCTATCATCGGTCCTCGGTCGTTATCCCTGGCGGTTTTGAATTTGGGTCATGGTGGAGCTTTATCCAAATTCGCGGTTCTTGACGGATTAGCATTTAATTCCTTCGCAGGTTGCCGCCCTCGCTGTCTTCGGTCCTCCTTCCTGGTTGTCCTGTGCTGAGTCGATTTCTTCTCCGAAAATCCTTCACCGCATCGTTGAAAGACGCCAAAACGTGCTGCTCCCGATGAACTCCATCGTCCGAAAACAAATAGGCATCATAGTAGAAATTGTCCCAGGTGTCGACGAATCCCACGTTTTCCTTCCTGCAGACGTTTGCTAGACAACGATTTGTGCTGGTGGCTATGTTGTAAAATCGGCTCTCTACACCAAGCCGGGGGACGATTCCTGAGACGATGATCCTTGATGACTTCTCCTTAAACGATTGGATCAGCTGCTGGTACTTTAAAAGCAAATCTTCCGAACGGGTTCGCTGTACATAGTTGGATCCAACGTGGATGATTTACATTGTATTAGCAGGGGCCAGCTTAGATACTTCGTCAGAGAGAGAGCGAGAGCGAGAGCGAGAGAGAGAGAGAGGGGGATCTACAGGAGGGAAGGAAATATGTATAATTACACACATAAATGCGGCACAGACACCCCGGCCCACACAAGATAGTATATACCGGTATATATATATATATATATAATCATAGCACTGTAGGTATAAGATATGAAAGGAGAGCAGATGTCTCTCTAACATTCCACCCCTTTCCTCCGACCAACCTAGCAGCAGCAAACCAGTAATGACAAAAGGTGGTAGTACTATAAAAACACTGCAGGGAGAAAGATAGACACACAAGCAAACAACACAGATAGACAGCCAGATAAAGATAGGCTAGACACAGATAATTGAAAATTGATAGATATACACATGGACATATAGATATGGGCAAAGAGTTACGTAGATATTTAGCTAGATAGAATACATAAAGATTGATGGATTATTATGTTCCCTCCACCAACCGATTTTACTCCTAAACTCAATTAATGAAATCAACATGAAGTCAATTAATGAAGTCACAAATACATGGGAATCATAGTAGGTGTAATTTACAAATAAAGTTTTATTTATAGAAAACTAATAGAGGTGAATTGATAAAGACAGATGTAATAATTAAAATACTATAAAAAAGACGAACAATTTAAATATCAGATAAATGAATATTATAATCGAGATATATGAACATATTAAACACTTCATGCATATAAATAGCTTATAATGCACTGAAAGAAATTGGAAATTCTATAATCTGTTTATAAATTAAAATTCAATTATGCCCCTCTCTCTCTCCCTCCCTCCTTCCGTCCCGTCACCTCTCTCTCTCTCTCTCCTTCTCTCTCTCTCTCTCTCTCTCTTACACTCACACACACACACACACACACTAACGGGTGCCAGATTAAACAACACATGAGACTCCTACACTTAAACACACACTTAAGAATAATATTACTACACACACACTCACTTACAGCGACTCACTCTCACTCTCTCTCTCTCTCTCCATTAATGTTTTTACTTATTTTCATTTAAAGTTAATATTTATATACTCGTGAGCAATAATAACGAAGCAACCATTTTAATAAGCATCAAACCCACACCATCTAAGTCGCCCCTTACGACACAATAATGTATTTTACGGGAGAGTATTATTTGTCTTAATATGAACCACACTGTATAATATCAAAGGCCAATAAAAAGGTATATAAATTCATTAGGTATATTGATATTGATGTTTCTTTCTTTCTTTTTTTATATATTAATTAAATTAGTTTATTAATACCAATGTGCCAATTTATTTTTATGGACACTTTAATTACCTTGAGCATACCATTATTATATACGGATAATGTCTTGACGGTGCAGAGCAGTGGTCCCTTATTGCAAAAGGGATAATGCTAAAACTGTAATTATATCGTTGGTGTACTAAAGGATGGATCTCTCTCTCTCTCTCTCTCTCTCTCTCTCTCTCTCTCTCTCTCTCTCTCTCTCTCTCTCTCTCTCTCTCATGTAACTATGTTTTTCAAGATGTTATTATTACCCAGTCAGAAGTAATTAAAAAAATCGACTCACTTCATGTCAATAAATCACCTGGGCCGGACATGTTTATCCCTAAAATTACTAAATTAGTCAAAGAAGAAGTTGCAGGGGCACTAACCATAATACTAAATATGTCACTTAAACAAGTACATGTACCCACCGACTGGAAGACCGCTAATATAACACCGATATTTAAAAATGGTGACAAAACACTACCAAATCACTATAGGCCGATTAGCTTAACTTCTGTAATTGGAAAAATGTGTGAATCAATCATAAGGGATAAAATCGTATTATTCCTTGAGAACAATAACCTTATTAACAATAGTCAACATGGATTCAGAGCAAAGAGATCATGCCTAACTAATTTAATAGAATTTTATGACAGCCTATACAAACTAAATGACTTCACCAAAAGCCTCGACATAGTGTATCTAAACTTTCAAAAAGCTTCGACAAGGTCCCGCACGATAAATTATTACAGAAAATAAGAGACATAGGAATACAGGGCAAAACGTATGATTGGATTAAAAACTGGCTAAGTGAAAGAAAGCAAAGAGTAGTTATCAACGGTGTGGAATCAACATGAAGCCAAGTAACTAGTGGAGTCCCCCAAGGCTCAGTATTGGGACCAGTGTTGTTCATAATATATATATCAATGATCTAGATAATGGCATAAATAATTTAATTTCCAAATTCGCGGATGACACGAAGATAGGTAATGCAATCATTTCCGAAAGTGATAGAATAAACCTTTAAGCTGATTTAAATAAAGTCACAGAATGGTCGGAGAAGTGGAAAATGCCGTTTAATGTAAATAAATGTCAGATATTGCAAATAGGTTCTAAAAACAATAAATATGAATACTACATGAATGAAGAAAAGATAAAAAATGTAACACAAATAAAAGACTTGGGAGTGCTGATAAACGAAAACTTAAAATCTTCCAATCAATGCACAGCGGCTGCAAACAAAGCAAACAGGGCACTAGGTTTCATCAGAAGAAACTTCCACTATCACAGCAAAGACATAGTTTTGCCCTTATACAAAAGTATGGTGAGACCGCACCTCGAATATGCTGTGCAGTTTTGGTCACCTCACCTCATAAAGATGTTTAACAAATTGGAATCTGTGCAAAGGCGAGCCACTAAGCTAATCCCTTCATTGAGAAATAAATCATATGATGAAAGACTGAGAGAACTTGATCTATTTTCACTTAAGAAACGAAGGATGAGAGGCCAATTGATAGAGTGTTTTAAAATTCTAAAAGGATTCAGTAACATTAATCTAGATAAGTTATTCAAAAAAGCCGAAGACACAAGAGGAAACAATTTAAAATTATTAGGTCGGAGAGCGAATCTAGATACAACAAAAAAATTCTTCACTCACAGTGTAATTGATGAGTGGAACAAACTTCCAAATAAAGTAATTGACAGCTCCTCTATAGATACATTTAAGAAAAAGCTAGACTCATACCACAGAAAAATTGGTATGGAGTAGGCAGTAATTATCACCGTTATTATTTGTTCAGCTGAAGAGAGCGTTAGAAAAGAACAAAAAATAATACACAAATAAAAAATAAGAATAATAAATATCACTAAATATGTACATATTACCAAGGGTAATGGGTTGGATGATCCCAATTAACCCCAAAATGTACATGCTGCTAAGGCGAAGGGTTGCATGATTTTTTTTTTTTTTTTTTCCTGTAAATTCCTTCTGGGGATTTCGAAGCCCAGCAAGGTTAATCACTTCCAACTTGTTCATGTACGGCAATTGCCGGAGGGAACGGAGGGTGGGGAGAGAGCCTTCTCTTTTCTATCCTTTCCTTCAACTTTCCTTTTCTATCGGATATGCCATCTCTACTAGAATTAAGTCCTGACCACCTCGTTTGGATCGTAATGTCTGTGTGGCCAGTGTATCTATGTAAATCTATGTAAATATCTCTCTCTCTCTCATGCGTCACAATCTTAGCCACAGTTCCGGTTCTCCCATTTATTCATCAACGTTTCCCCCCTAGCTCATTAATTAAGACTAATTTATTTCCCCTACCTCAACCCTTTCAAATTATACCAGTTATCTCTCACTCTAACTCTAACTCGCTCTCGCTCTCTCTCTCTCTCTATCACTCTCTCTTGATACAGACATAAGAGATAAACAGTCAGACTGGCTATGGTATCTTAGCTAGACTTATAATGATTATATATAGATTTATAAAACATGTATATATTAATACCATATACATCCTAGAAAAAATATACGAATATAGTGTACAGTAGTAAATAACCTTTAAACTGTAATATAGTGTACAGTAGTAAATAACCTTTAAACTGTAATATAGTGTACAGTAGTAAATAACCTTTAAACTGTAATATAGTGTACAGTAGTAAATAACCTTTAAACTGTAATATAGTGTACAGTAGTAAATAACCTTTAAACTGTAATATAGTGTACAGTAGTAAATAACCTTTAAACTGTAATATAGTGTACAGTAGTAAATAACCTTTAAACTGTAATATAGTGTACAGTAGTAAATAACCTTTAAACTGTAATATAGTGTACAGTAGTAAATAACCTTTAACCTGTAATATAGTGTACAGTAGTAAATAACCTTTAAACTGTAATATAGTGTACAGTAGTAAATAACCTTTAAACTGTAATATAGTGTACAGTAGTAAATAACCTTTAAACTGTAATATAGTGTACAGTAGTAAATAACCTTTAAACTGTAATATAGTGTACAGTAGTAAATAACCTTTAAACTGTAATATAGTGTACAGTAGTAAATAACCTTTAAACTGTAATATAGTGTACAGTAGTAAATAACCTTTAAACTGTAATATAGTGTACAGTAGTAAATAACCTTTAAACTGTAATATAGTGTACAGTAGTAAATAACCTTTAAACTGTAATATAGTGTACAGTAGTAAATAACCTTTAAACTGTAATATAGTGTACAGTAGTAAATAACCTTTAAACTGAAATCCCAATAAAGGAGGGTCCAGGCACATATATATAATATTAACTGTATACAGTAGTTATATAATATTAACTGTATACAGTAGTTATATAATATTAACTGTATACAGTAGTTATATAATATTAACTGTATACAGTAGTTATATAATATTAACTGTATACAGTAGTTATATAATATTAACTGTATACAGTAGTTATATAATATTAACTGTATACAGTAGTTATATAATATTAACTGTATACAGTAGTTATATAATATTAACTGTATACAGTAGTTATATAATATTAACTGTATACAGTAGTTATATAATATTAACTGTATACAGTCGTTATATAATATTAACTGTATACACTAGTTATATAATATTAACTGTATACAGTAGTTATATAATATTAACTGTATACAGTAGTTATATAATATTAACTGTATACAGTAGTTATATAATATTAACTGTATACAGTTAATTTGGAGGTGTGGTGGAGTGGTCATGCCACTGGATTGGTAATCCAATGGACCCGGGTTCAAATCCCGATATGTCAATGGGAAGATATTATTGGGATTGAATTTGTGCTGTACCTAGTATCAGTGCATTACCACAAAGCCCACCGAAATGCCAAAAAAATACCCTCATTGTTCCCTGATTAAATAACACTGTATGAATATTCCCATATTCAAAATATGTTACAGGGGGGACAATGCCTAGTGAGTTCACTGCTCAATAGGTGGCGTTGTGAGAGTGAGGGTCTGAGTCTGGAGGATGAGACGGTGAAGCACTTGAGCGAAGCAACCAGCCGCTTCAGAGATGGAGCTGCTTCGAGCCATGATGGATGCTTCACATGTCTCACTCCCCAGACTGGAACAAGACCTCACGGGCTTCACCGTGTTGAGCGGTGGAATGTACAGGCTCTCAGCCTATGCCCGAGAGGGAGTAGTTGGAATATAGAAAAAAAAAAAAAAAAAAAAAAAAAAAAAAAAAAAAAAAACTGTATACAGTAGTTATATAATATTAACTGTATACAGTAGTTATATAATATTAACTGTATACAGTAGTTATATAATATTAACTGTATACAGTAGTTATATAATATTAACTGTATACAGTAGTTATATAATATTAACTGTATACAGTAGTTATATAATATTAACTGTATACAGTAGTTATATAATATTAACTGTATACAGTAGTTATATAATATTAACTGTATACAGTAGTTATATAATATTAACTGTATACAGTAGTTATATAATATTAACTGTATACAGTAGTTATATAATATTAACTGTATACAGTAGTTATATAATATTAACTGTATACAGTAGTAATATAATATTAACTGTATACAGTAGTTATATAATATTAACTGTATACAGTAGTTATATAATATTAACTGTATACAGTAGTTATATAATATTAACTGTATACAGTAGTTATATAATATTAACTGTATACAGTAGTTATATAATATTAACTGTATACAGTAGTTATATAATATTAACTGTATACAGTAGTAATATAATATTAACTGTATACAGTAGTTATATAATATTAACTGTATACAGTAGTTATATAATATTAACTGTATACAGTAGTTATATAATATTAACTGTAAACAGTAGTTATATAATATTAACTGTAAACAGTAGTTATATAATATTAACTGTATACAGTAGTTATATAATCTTTACACACAATATACAATTATGGGCATGACAAAGGAATTAAAGTATCCACAATAATTTACCTATTCATCGTATTAATCGTAAACCCATTTGGTGCAAAGAGAAAAAGACACTTAAAGCAATCGAAAGCCTGACTATCATTATATCCGACGAGTTGGGATGTGTGTACATGCTTAGATTGATATGCAGGATTCGAAGTTGCATATTAAATCGTAGGCAGTGTCCACCAACCTTTAACTGTCTTCGTGGTGCGATGTATAAGGTGCTGATTTTCGGTGTGAGCATCCTGGATTCGAATCCACGGACTGCCACATGTGTTTGTAAATTTCATTAATCGATTTTAGGAGTATGGTTGGTTGTTGGAAGGAACATAATAATTGATTACATTTGCCCGCTTTATAGTTATATATATATATATTTCATTGTGTAGGTGTATAGAAACACTCATCAATAGAAGATATAGCTCATATAGTTTTAGTATTTATTAAGTACATAGCACTATATTTACCTTGATCTAAAATGTATGGGGGGCTTTAATTATCTACACATACCGGTCGTTATCAGGTAAATAATGACTCATTAATTCTGTTTGTGAAGGGTTAGGAAGTGGGATATTATTGGTGGTATCACACGAGCGGTTTCTGCCTAAACATTGATCGTCCATATTGTTCTGGTACATTATGAGTTAACATATTAAAGTTATTCGGTTACATAAATTAATCTGTCTTTAGTCGTATATATATATCCAAGAAATGTTACCAGAAATGTTTGTATATCGGCATACAAAGCAAAGCAAGCAACAGCAGTACACTGATTCTAGGTATGTTAGATATTGAAGTGTATACAAGGAGGATTACCATAGAAGGAAAGTGGAAGGATGGTGATCGGAAACTGCCTCTCTCCCATGTTATTACACTAGTTATAATTCAATGAAACTAACGATAGTTCTGTGCTTAGCTTATGAAAACTCTCTAGATATCGAAAGGTTAAGATAACATGAGTTGAATTATGGAGGCGGCTACAATGTATAAATCTATACAAAGTGTATGAAAAAGGTATATAAAATCAAAGATAATATTGACAGTGATGAACCCTTCTATCTTAATAATAAATCGGCTTATTACTACCAATATAAGGGTTGATTA
Source organism: Lithodes maja (assembly GCA_037953745.1). Lineage (NCBI taxonomy): Eukaryota > Metazoa > Arthropoda > Malacostraca > Decapoda > Lithodidae > Lithodes > Lithodes maja. The sequence continues at coordinate 4,435 of JBAKBP010028023.1, read as the reverse complement.
TAATGGACCCTTCAATTACCCTCTTTATATCCCTAATTGTTTAGAGAATAGGTTAAGACTTATAGCCGTGACTGTACCGTACACTGCGTGGGGTAGGTAGGTGGGGATTATTAGAAGACTAGGAGGTCATACCAGAGGGGGGGGGGGGGGGGGGGGGCGAGAGAGAGAGAGAATTACCTTAAACAATACATTGCTGACGACAACGGACCGACTATAGTAAATTTTCTGATTTTGTGTTTAGCTGCGTATTCGTGTGATGGCAGTGAGAGTGATAATGTGTGTGTGTGTGTGTGTGTATAAACATCGGGGGTACATGCAAGCGTTTGCGTGTTGGTATAGGTAAGAGTGTTTATGAGATAGCCTTCAAACACACATCACGATATGCCTCTTTTACTCACTCTCACTCACTCTCACTCTCTCTCACTCTCTCTCTCTCTCCAATCTGATTTAAATAAATTAGTAGAGTGGTCGGAAAAATGGCAGATGCCATTCAATGTTGACAAATGCCAGGTCTTGCAAATAGGTAATACAAACAAAAAATATGAATACAAGATGAAAGGTCAGCCAATCAAAACAAGTGCATTAGTTAAAGACTTGGGGATTCTTATATCTGAAAACCTAAAGACCTCAGATCAATGTGCAGCAGCTGCGAATAAGGCCAATCGAGCATTGGGCTATATTAAGAGAAATTTTACGTATACAAATGAGAACATTATAGTACCTTTATTTAAAAGCATAGCGAGGCCCCATCTTGAATACGGTGTGCAATTTTGGTCTCCTTATCTGAGCAAGGACATTGGGAAGCTCGAGTCGGTGCAACGTAGAGCGACAAAGCTGATTCCGTCACTAAGAAATACATCTTATTATGAAAGACTAAATAAATTAAATGTATTTTCACTTAAGAAAAGAAGATTACGAGGTCAATTAATCGAGTGGTTTCAAGATACTAAAGGGATTTAACAAAATTGATGTAGATTCACTTTTCCAAATAGATAATAGTTCATTAACTCGGGGTAATGGAATGAAATTAAAAACCAGGAGGGCAAATCTCGAAGTCACAAAGAACTTCTTCACCTACAGTGTGGTCCTCGAGTGGAACAAATTGCCTGAGAAAGTGGTACAATGTAAGACAATTGACACATTCAAAAGAAGTCTAGACATTAATTTTGAGGTGGGAATAATATAGTAAAACAAAAAACAGGTTAAGCATCAGTAGTATATAATATTTCGCATCTTTGTTCTTTACTATAAACTTTCCAGTAGAAGTTTTATTTTTTTTCTCATTCTGCTGGGTGACTTCTTTCCCCAACTTAATCTCATGCCGACCAATGGTCGGAGGGAGAGGTGGGTGGGGAGAGAGCCTTCTTATTTGCTATCCTTACTTTCCACTTTGTAGCAAATTATATTCTAGCATTAAGTCCGCACTACCTAATAGGGACCGCAAGGTCTGTGTAGTTTGTGTACCTATGTAACTCTATGTAACTCTCTATGTAACTTTCTCTCTCTCTCTCTCTCCCCCCTACCTCCCTACCCCCCCCATATAGCTCTCCCTTCTCAAATATAAACAGCCAAAACAAACACTACTATAAACTAGGTATTCGTCTATTTCCCCTTCCTTACATTCCACCTCCTCTACTTTTAACGCCTCGAGGGTGTGACTCAATCATCTCGCCCTACTTACCCAGATCGTGTGGGTTTAAAAAATATATGGATATGGTAATGAAGTGGCCATAATAATTTACCCTTTAAAGGTACAGTTGCCCACATAAGTTCTGTTCCTCTACATGGAAATATAATGCGCATGACTTAATTACGAGTTAGTTTCTTATGCAGTGGTAAATTCATTTGAGTATTCAGCTGATAATTAAAAAAAAACATACTCGTAATTCATTTTTACTAGTTTTACCTCCATTCTATCTCTCTCTCTCAATATTGTTAACCCCGAGACGACACTCTACGCTATGTCATCTATTGATTCGCACTTAACTATGGCACAGAGTACAAACACAAGACCAGTCACAAAACCATACCATAACCCAGCCTGGCGCGGAATATGAGATAAACTACTTATCCTACTATTATGGAAATTACGGTGCCCCGGTTCACCAGCTGACATACTAACAAGATATATATATATATATATATATATATATATATATATATGTTAGTATAGCCAGGTAATAGATTCTCTTTTAAACAGACGAGGTTAAAGGCAACTGCAGATTCAGCATTCAGTATTTTATTGTTACAGCTTTCTATATTTCTAACAATTTTCCTCTGGGGTTCAGAAATGAGGTACAACAGGTTAGCAAAATTCATGGTGGATCCAACGTTTCACAAGTAAACATCTTGCATCTTCAGGGAAAGGGCAGGTAATGATTAGAATAAGGACAAAGCAACATATTTATACAAAATTCGAGGATCAAGAATAGGTAGGTGGGCGGAGCTACTGGGTGTGGGGTGGCTGTTCATTGGTGGAAGGCAGTCTATTCGCGAGACGGGCACTAAATCTTATCGGTGGTTGGTTGTTGGCTGTGGGTGGCTGTGATTGGTTGGTGTTGACGGGAGGGGGGCACAGGGCGAGAGGAACGAGGGCAGTATGCCTGTAGCGCTTGCCTGAAGGAAGAATTTGAAGGTCTTGTGTTTGGTTGTTGATGCTGGGGTTGAGCGTTTGGATATATAGAGCTTCTAAAATAGCTAGTCTTCTGGGGTCTGATTCTTTGTCGAGTATGGTAGTTTGTTTGTCTAGGTCGGCGCGAGTTAGGGCAAGATGGTGGGGGGCTTGATAGTGATCTTTTATAGCGCCAGATTGAAGGTGGAGGGTTAGTCGACGGGAAAGGCGAGTCTGTGTCATTCCAACATAGGATAGGGGTCCACAGTCCCCAGAGGTGCAAATATGCTGGTATATCACATGATCGTCTTTCGGTTGGTTGGTGGAAATGGGGCGGTTACGGAGGACAAGGTTGGAGGTCTTAGGAGATTTGTAGTAAATAATGAGTTTTATTTTATTGTCAGGGTTGGTGGGGAGGACGTTTTTGTGAATTATTTCTTTCATAATGGATTCGTCTGTTGTGTGGTCGGAAGATATGTAGTTTCTGTAGAAAAATGTAATGTCATTGGCCGGGTTGGTGCTAGGGGGGTCTTGTTTGTACCATTTTTCTAGGTGGTGGTTGATGGCATTGGTGACGTCAGTGTTGGAATACCCATTGTTGACTAGGACCTGGGTGAGCCTTTCCAATTCATTGTGTGTGTCATTCCAGGTGGTGCAATGGGTGAGGGCTCTCCTGACATAGGCGGCGATGGTGGACTGATGGTATCGTTTAGGGCATTCACTTTCCCCATTAAGACATTGGCCATTGTTAGTAGGTTTGGTGTACACTGTAGTTTTGAAGCCGTGGTCGTGGAGGGAGACAAGGAGGTCGAGGAAGGGTAGATGACCATCGGTGGTTTCTTCGTATGTGAAATTCGTATGAAGAAATTCGTATGAAGAAATTCGCCAATTTCTTCATGGGAACTATCGAAGAGGAACTCCTGGCTGCCCACCGGCCCACTGTCTACTGCAGGTACATCGATGATATCTTCGTGCGGGTGAAGGACCTGGACGAACTCAGGGACCTCCAGCAGCGCTTCATGGCCGCCTCCGGACTCAATTTCACATACGAAGAAACCACCGATGGTCATCTACCCTTCCTCGACCTCCTTGTCTCCCTCCACGACCACGGCTTCAAAACTACAGTGTACACCAAACCTACTAACAATGGCCAATGTCTTAATGGGGAAAATGAATGCCCTAAACGATACCATCAGTCCACCATCGCCGCCTATGTCAGGAGAGCCCTCACCCATTGCACCACCTGGAATGACACACACAATGAATTGGAAAGGCTCACCCAGGTCCTAGTCAACAATGGGTATTCCAACACTGACGTCACCAATGCCATCAACCACCACCTAGAAAAATGGTACAAACAAGACCCCCCTAGCACCAACCTGGCCAATGACATTACATTTTTCTACAGAAACTACATATCTTCCGACCACACAACAGACGAATCCATTATGAAAGAAATAATTCACAAAAACGTCCTCCCCACCAACCCTGACAATAAAATAAAACTCATTATTTACTACAAATCTCCTAAGACCTCCAACCTTGTCCTCCGTAACCGCCCCATTTCCACCAACCAACCGAAAGACGATCATGTGATATACCAGCATATTTGCACCTCTGGGGACTGTGGACCCCTATCCTATGTTGGAATGACACAGACTCGCCTTTCCCGTCGACTAACCCTCCACCTTCAATCTGGCGCTATAAAAGATCACTATCAAGCCCCCCACCATCTTGCCCTAACTCGCGCCGACCTAGACAAACAAACTACCATACTCGACAAAGAATCAGACCCCAGAAGACTAGCTATTTTAGAAGCTCTAT